>JBBMJZ010073000.1:0-23654 GCA_037833815.1 Zingiber zerumbet | reverse complement strand
GAGCCCGAATATAACTTAAACGAGCCGAGCTCGAGCCTAATACTGTTCGGCTCGGTTCGGCTCGTTTACATCCCTACCAATAGAGCTTGATTTCGAGCCCCGAGTCAAAAATTGTGACCCTTTGAAGTTCAAGGGGTCATGTTGGGTTGATCTTGCATCAACATTGTGTTCAAATAATCAACTATATTCTACTAGTATTTTTTTAATAGTAAACTTCAATTATTTCTGTGGATGAAGATCATGGGTTTGAGCATCTAAAATAACCTCTTGTAAAGCAAGCTAAAGTTGCGTATAATAGACCTTTCCTGGGACCTCGCATTAGTGGGAGCTTTGTGCACCGGACTGTTTTTTTTTTAAATTTTATTATTATTATTATTATTTTTTAACAATCAGCTAGTTTTTTGTTGCCCGTAAATGTTTGTTTTTTCCAATCATTGTTTTGTTGTTCTTGTAATGTCTGTATATGACAATCAATTCTCAACAGAAAAAACTGCGACATGAAGTCATTAAGTTGTTTACTTTGATGTTATTGTATGTAGCTGATTTATGATTATTGTATTGACAATACAATTAGATAATTCAATCTTTACCATTTTATGTTTCTAATATCATTCTTTTACTTTATTCTAATTGAATAGGGTGCGGATCTTTTTGTGGCGGTTGATGCTGATGGTCGCTTTACTGAGGAAGTCTCAGATTTCTATGGGCGCTATGTGAAGGATGCTGATAAGGACATTGTAAATGCTGTTAAGGTAAGATTCTCTGTTGACATATCTAGTCAATGTCTAAGTTGTTAGTCTGACTGATGACTAATTAATCTAATGTGTCTTAATTCTCTCGTTTATAGAACTTTTATATGACTTTGGAATTTGCATGATGACAAATTCTTATAAGATATGCTTTTATTGAACTTTTAGAATAAGTCGGGCGTTTTTGAAGTAATCCTTGTAGGTGGTTCTATAATTTTGATTCTTTCATGCTTTATCCTGATCTCGAAATATTCTCATTTGAGTGTGCTTGTTTGAAAAATCTTATATGAACCTTGATATATCATTATATAGATGTCAATGGCTTTTTGAGATACATGTAGTTGACCCCAAATACTTGGGACTCGCATTTGGCGGTTGTTCCCGTGTAGTAACTTACGAACTTGGAAGATGTTTTCTCATGCTGGCTTTTTTTGATAGAATTTTAATACTTCACCAAGTTTTCTTGTTTTTCTTTGATTGCTCATCTTATCTTCGTGTTGTGGGTTCATTAATCAGTATTTATACATAGAAGAACATCTTGAATCTCGTATCAGGTGAAAGGAAGACTTGTAAATAATGGAAGTGTCATGCATTCTTATCCTTTCTGCTGGAGATCAGACACACCCCTTCTATATCGGGCTGTTCCTAGTTGGTAAATCACTATATCATATTTTTGATTGAACTTTTTGATACATTGAGTTTTGGTTCCGCCACTTTTAAACAGGAAGTTTGATCTGATAATATCTGCTATACTATTTTTTTTCCATATTTTTTTGTGGCGATGCACATGATTATGGAGATCTTGGTTTCTTTCATGCAGCTTATCTTTTTTGTTGCTCTTATTATGAATAAATTATTTAGTGTTATCAGACTATCCTACTTTGTCATCATAGTTCAATTTAACTTTTTAGCTCAAGACATTCCCATTGATGAGGGTTAACCATTTTTTGGTCCAAATGGAACTGATTGATTCATTGTTGATTGGATGACTCTTAAGTGGTGGACAATTTTTATTGGAAACTCCATAAAAGTTAGTTATGTGCCTTTTGACCATATAGTAGTCATGATTGACTTTAGCGCTACTGATGTCAGCTTCTGTATCATGTCCGGCAGAAACTGTATTTTGTGTTCTTATCAAATCATTTCAGTCTTTGTGAGTGTTTTGATACTTGGAAGTTGTAATAATTTCAATTTAAATCATTCCTCAATCTTGAATACTAAAGCTGTTATTCATAATACTCTGGATTGTTCAAATAAAAAAGTTCCTTCTATTTGTTTTTATAATTAGCTTGTATGTTCAGGTTTGTTTCTGTTGAAAAGATTAAGGAGCAGTTGTTAGAAAGTAACAAACAAACAGATTGGGTTCCCGACTATGTGAAGGTTTGATCTTTTCCTTCTTTTATTGTTTCTTTTGAAAGAATAATTCCCACAGAACCAGAGTGGTGATGGTTAATCTACTGTTGACCACAGGAAAAACGGTTTCATAATTGGCTCGAAAATGCTAGGGATTGGGCTGTTAGCCGAAGTAGGTTTTGGGGTACCCCTCTTCCTATCTGGGTCAGTGAGGATGGCATTGAGAAGAGAGTTATTGGTTCTATTGATGAACTTGAGCAACTATCTGGTGCTAAGGTGGATTCTTGCATTATTATTTCTTTTTGTCAGGCCTCTTTTAATTTGTTAACTAAGTTAACTTTTTTTTATTGGATTTTAAGGTTACTGATTTGCATCGTCACTATATTGATCACATAACCATTCCTTCTGAACGTGGTCCTGAGTTTGGGGTTCTTCATCGCATTGATGATGTGAGTTTTCTCAAGGCAATCAATCTATGTGTAATTGGCTATTAATATATAAATGAATATGGTTCCTACACATGTAATTTATACGTGAAATTCGTGTAAGATCCACAATAATTTGGACTTTGAGATTGTTTGCCATTCAAGTATTTGCCAAATATTATAGTGATATGACTAAGTTTGATTATTGTTTGTTTAATTACTCAAATATATGGTAGTTGTTGCCATTTCTTGAATGAATCATCTAGATTTCTCGGGATTGATTCAAACAAATAACCACACTTCAAAAATATATATTGTGGGCACATATATGATGCGAGTGCAATCCACATACCTCAACAGCTGTTTGTGCACCTCACAAATCTTTACTTGGCATAAAAATGAGAGAAGGATCCTTTGTAGGATTGAGCCAGCTAACTAATCAATAAAAACCCTGTTAGTGTACAGTTGTCCAAATAATGCTTGATTGGCTTGTTCCATTGCAACAGTTTATACTCTGCAAATGGGTTCTCTGATCAATCAGATCCTATTTTGATGAGTGGAGAATAAATTCTTCTATACATCCTTCAGGTCTTTGACTGCTGGTTTGAGAGTGGGTCAATGCCATATGCTTATATTCATTACCCGTTTGAGAATGTGGAACTCTTTGAAAAGAACTTTCCGGGACACTTTGTTGCCGAGGGCCTTGACCAAACGCGAGGATGGTTGGTTTTTCTCCTGTAACTCTTTTTTTTTTAAGCATGTCAAATATATTCTATTCGAGATATGAGATCCTGTTTATTACTAGTGCTCGCCCTTTTTACTTTATTTTCATCTTATCTTTAGATAAACCTTGTGAGCTCTGAAATGATTCGAAGGTGTTTTTACCAAGTAGTCCTATATCATCTTTGTTCATTTTAGTTGATTGGCTAATTTTTCTCCTTTTAACATTTTTTGTTGCATGTCGAATATATTCTATTCTAGATCTGAATTGCAGTGATCATGACTAATATAGGCTGTTTTTTTTCTACTTCTTCCATTTTCATCTTTTTTATCCTTAGGTTAGCCTCATCGCCTCTATATTGAAGGTGTTTTGTTTACGTTGGACTAGACCATCTTTATTTATTTTAGTTGATAGTCTGATTAGAGACATGAACATGTAATTTGACTGATAAGGCAAGTGTTTTGTTTCCCATTTCATTTATTGGTTTGATTTACAGTCTTGATATTTCCTTGTTGATGGTGCAAACCTGACATGTACTTACATTAATGGAACTGGTGTGTTGATATGATTGAGACTGCGAATTGGAAGATAAGTATTTGGAGTGAGGAAAAGTATGTACAATAGGAAAAACGATGCCAAGGTTCGTTGTTTCAGAAATTTGCATTTGACAGGTCGAAAACCATGCGTCTTTACATTTTTCATCATAAATCTGAATATCATTATACTCATGCATTCTTTATTTCCATTGTTTATATGGAAACCAAGTTTTAAAAAGCACAGAAACGTATACATGATGTTCAGATTATAGAAGAGAAAAAGTTTGAAGTGTGCATGTTATTTATCATCTCTTTGTTATAAAGCATAGGAGGCAAATTATCCGTTTTTTCTTTACCATGCAAAGGAATCCTGTTCCAGTTAACACTGCCTCCAATTAACTTTTTAGTCATGGTTAAACATTCAACAAAAAGTGTTGTCCTTTTTCTTGGTTTGTCACATGGACTAGGATGCTTCTATAACTCATGACTCAAGCATACGTTCATGACCATCCATTGACAACTACTGGGCCCCATAATTATGTTTGAAAACTTCTAGTAAGAAGTGTGAATTTGATTTACATGTTTTATTTTTGTCCTAATGTTGAAACCTGTTGACACCCTTGCTCAATATACTAGTTAGGTTGTATTTCAACCACTTTTGCACAAATTTGTTCCTGTATTTCTGGAAATTGAGTACTTATATTAGCATGTTCACTTGATAAACTGTCAATTTGTTAGTTTCTTGGCGACCTTGAAATAGTTTTGATTTTCAACAATTTTCTTGGCGACCTTGAAATAGTTTTGATTTTCAACAATTACTTTGACTATCATACTGAATTTTTTCAGAAAATTTATGCAGATTTTTTTTTGCTCATTATGGTTATGTTTCTCATTTGTTTTTGTGTCTTGAAAAATGTGCAATGTATGGATTTTGTTTTGTTGATAGCTCCAATGATATTCAACATTACTGAGTATTATTTGTATAAGTTGCTTCCCCCTTATTTTCTCATATGATAGTTCCTCTCAACCCCTCATTACTTATTTTAATGTTTTATACCATTTTAGGTTCTATACACTTATGGTGCTGTCTACGGCATTGTTTGGGAAGCCTGCATTTAGAAATCTTATCTGCAATGGTCTTGTGTTGGCTGAGGATGGGAAGAAAATGAGTAAAAGATTGAAGAACTACCCATCGCCAACCGAAGTCATAGATGATTATGGAGCGGTATGCAATTAGTTTCATTAGCAAGAAGCATTATTATTGAGTTATAATTATTTGTTTTATCCTTAATTATATAACTTTCATGGTCACAATCATAACATGGAACCTACAGGATGCATTGCGATTATATCTGGTTAATTCTCCTGTTGTTCGTGCTGAACCTTTGCGGTTCAAAAAGGATGGTGTATATAGTGTGGTAAGTGGCTCTTTTGGGTCATGATTTATTTTAGCATGTGGACTGTATGCTTGTTTCAATATATTTTTACTGTTGCCTTCTTTCTGTTTTGCTTAAGCAGGTCAAAGATGTCTTCCTTCCATGGTATAATGCATATAGATTCCTCGTTCAAAATGCAAAAAGGCTTGAGGTTGAGGGTCTTGCACCTTTTGTTCCAGTGCATTATGAAGCCCTTCAAAAGTCTTTGAATGTGCTTGACCAGTGGATAAATTCTGCTACTGAAAGTTTAGTTCAATTTGTTCGTCAAGAAATGGATGCTTATCGGTTGTACTCGGTATTTTTTTGTGTTCATTCCATATAAACTTTAAAACCACGAAATATGTATTTATACACTTTGTGTTCTTAATGTGTCTTCTTTTTGCAGGTTGTCCCATATCTTCTGAAGTTCATCGACAATCTTACCAACATATATGTGCGTTTTAATCGAAAGAGATTGAAGGGACGCACAGGAGAAGACGACTGCAGAATCTCTCTTTCAACTTTATATCATGTATGTATTATGTATATATTTTTTACTCGTGGTATTTATCATCCTACATTGCACTTTTCCCCCTATGTTTCTGGTGCAATATATTGCATGATACTTTTTGTTTCTATTGCATTTAATGTGTTGTATAAGATCTTTTGATGTATGTGTCAATTGATAGTATTTCTTTTTATTTAGTTTCATTGTTGTGGTAGTACTTCCAGTTAAGATAAAACCATCATACACTGGAAATTTTTTTAATACTAAAAAATCAATTAAAATGATATGAAACATGATCGAAGATTTTAGACAAGTTAAATCAACTAGAATAGAAGGTGTGAGATCCATCCATCACATCCATCCATCCATCACATATATATATATATATATATATATATATATATGTATGTATATGTATATATGTATGTATATGTATATAGATGTATATAGATGTATATGTGTGTGTATATATATATATATAATTCTCCTTATCACAGTTATAAGTGCCTTAAAGATATAAGTATTAATGTAAATATGCTTTACAAAGATTTCAATAAGTTCCAGGTTGCATGACACTGTATAGTTGGAACATACTGTTTGTTTATTGCTATATTGCTATTTATTTTATTAATGTTGGCTTGAGTCTCACTGCCTTTTGTGTATCTTTAAATCCTTGTAGATATCACTATAGACTGATTATTGCTAATCATTCAATATTGAACGGAATAAGATGAATACTTCTATTACTAACTTTAGTTTAGAAAATCGATATTTATTTATTTGGCCTTTTGAGCAAATATGAGCTCAGAGATGATTTCTTCTCAGTTACTTGGGCCTTGCCCTTTTTTTTTCATATCTTGAAACATATTATTACAAACTGCTTAATATGATGAATACTTAGATGAATTTTAGCCACAAATATCATCTGGATTATTGTCTAAATTACCTAGGCCTAGCTTCATTTTATATCTTAAAATTTATTATTTAAAACTTCATAATATGATCGATACTTTGCTCGATTTTACATATTGCAGGTGCTTTTAACTACATGTAAAGTGATGGCTCCATTCACACCTTTTTTTACAGAGGTTCTTTATCTAAACCTTCGGAAGGTCTCTGGTGGATCTGAGGAAAGCATTCATTTTTGTAACTTTCCTTCAGCATTAGGGAAGGTATAATTATTTTCAATTTCTTAGTATGCTGTCCGTCACTGTATATTTTTTTGCAGTTCCATTTAACATGCTTAAATTATTCCTTCTACTGATATCCTTAGCGGGAGGAGCGCATTGAGCAGAGTGTCACAAGGATGATGACTGTCATTGACCTGGCACGCAACATTCGGGAGCGTCATAGTAAACCTCTCAAAACACCACTCAAGTATGAGGAGTTGCTTTTACTGTATGTTGTAATGCCTTTCTATTTATCAAACTTTTTTTTTATGTTCTGTTATTTCAGGGAAATGATAGTTGTTCATCCTGATTCAGACTTTCTGGAAGATATTACTGGAAAGTTGAGGGAGGTCAGATAGCAATTGAATCTTCTTTTTTTTTTACGAGCTTAGTTTATATTTGCATTTGTTACAACCTTCAGATAAAGATTTGATTCCATTTTATATGGAGAGTAAATTTATATGAATCATATTAGGTTCCCGTCTGGTGCTTAGCCCATCTTTTGGAACTGGAGTTAAGATGAACGACAATCAAAAAATGAAAAATCTCTGTTTATGCTTGTCATTGTTCAAGAGCATAGAAAATCCTAAATGCATTAAACTGAGTCAGTTTTAACTGGCCATTTAAGAATAGTGAAATTTGCGAACCTCAATAAGAAAGGGTTTGCTAAATGTTAATTTTGGAAGGAAACCTGGCTCCCAAGAGAACAAAGAAAACATAAACTCTTTTCTTTTCATATTTGTCTGCAAGCTACTTAGCATCTTTCTTGCACTAGTTTCTGTAAACTTTGTTTTAATATACCTGCCATTGTTCAAATGTTTATCTTGATTTTCCAATATACCATCAATCAAGTCAAATGCAAATATTCTTTGGACATTGTAGTATGTGATGGAGGAGCTCAATGTTAAATCAGTGGTTTCATGCAATGATCCTTTGAATTATGCTTCATCACGAGCTGAGCCTGATTTTAGGTATGCTATGACTTTCACTAAGTTTATTAGAATCCTTTAGTTGTGTGTGGTAACTGATTTCTTTTTCTTATTATATTAGTGTATTAGGTAAAAGATTAGGGAAGGCAATGGGTGCTGTGGCTAAGGAGGTCAAGGCAATGTCTGAGGCTGATATATCGTCTTTTGAGCAATCTGGAGAAGTCACATTCTCCGGGCATTGCTTGAAGCTGAATGATATAAAGGTTAATTATGATTTTGAAAGTATTATAAAATCTAAGGCATATGTATATGATCAATCTTCTTAAGAGCACCTGGAGCTAGTTTTTTTAGGAAATTTCAAATGGACTGCTTTGTACTCTAGATTATAGTTATGGATATTTTCAGGTACTGCAAGATGGCATGTACGTTTATTGCTTGGCACATATTGTTTGGAGTCTAGATTTGTATCATTATCATAGTGATACTTCAAACCATGCTCTATATTTGGTACTGGTGAATTTTAATATTGTATCCTGCCAACTTATGCATTTCCCATTTTCTGGACTCAGAATTTGAAGTGTTACTTCTTTTATGTGCTTATATATACACACACACGCACATGCACGCGCGCACACACACACACTGAATTGACTTCTAGCACACTATTCAGATACAACTTTCCATTTTATACGACCTTTCTTTTCTTCTCTCCTGTTTTAGGATATCTTCACCACCTATATTTTCTTATAGAAGTTTATGCACATTGTCAATGTGGGTATCAGTGACCGATCTAGGGTGTTGAGTATTCTTATAGAGAGACTGAGAGAGACATAAATCTAAGATTTATGCTACCTTGTCTTGCTGTGTTACTGGTTTTGGAGCTATTTTAAGATGGATATTTTGGTGACCTATTTCAATGCTCAATAATTCTGAGATCATGGGGCTAGTTCTCTATGTTTTTCTTGCTCATTAAACAATTGTATACTCAAATATGTTGTTTGCGTAAATCTCTCAATACTCAAGGGATGTTTATTGTATTTCATTTTTTTACTTTTTCTTTTTTGCACCATCTGTTTTGATTTTCAGGTTGATGCCGTTTCTCCATCATGTATTTTGTTTAATAGGGGTTTATTACATGTATCTTATATTCTTATCCCCGCCATTAGTTTTATGTAACACAATATTGTTATGAATCTGTAGGTAGGCATCCTTTTACTATATAAATAAAATAACTTAATGTTACCTTTTCTTTTTACATTAGGACTTTAAAATTTTGGAATTTCACACATTGTTGTAACTTTGTCAAAATCTCTAGTTATCATGGTTCTGAGTAATAATGCTTTCAGATATTGCATGAGTTCAAACGGCCTTCTGGTACTACAGAAAAGGAGATTGATGCTGCTGGAGATGGTAAGCTAAAGTTTGTTTCTAGATTACAATGTCAAACTTTTCCTCCCCATGTGATGTCATAGATCTTTTCTCAGGTGATGTTTTGGTGGTATTGGATTTGAGGGCCGATGAATCATTGTTTGATGCAGGAGTTGCTCGAGAGGTAATTATGGTGTCTGAATTTTTCTTTTCAGATTGTAGCGATATTACAAGGGAATAATGTTTCTTGTATATTTATCATGTTATACACAACAATGGAGATGAATGTTAGTTTCACAATGTGTATTGTTTCATTGTTAATGCATCATATACCCCTGTATTCAAACTGCTACTGCCATTTTTTCAGGAAAATCTGCTATTTGTTTTCTCTCTCAAAGTTTTAGTATTCTAGTACTTTCAGAGTTGTGGTAATCTAATTTTGGGCATGTGGAATCTATATTTCTATGACAGATAGATTGGTCTATATTTTACATTTTTTTATTATGCTTTGGAACAGCCAAATTTCATTTCCAGCACCATCTATCTGGAAGTGATGCTGATCACATAGTGTGTTATGTATGTGCACATGTCTGTCTTGCTTATTTGCTCATCCACATCGGTCTGTTTTTTTGTAGTCGAAGTTCAATATCTCTCAGAACATTGTCAATCTTAAGCCCCTAATTGTTGGTAAATTGTGCTTATTGCTGTAACCTGTGAATTTGAGATTGAGAATGCTTTCACTTGGAGAGAAATGAGAGCAGAGAAAATATTGGGCACCTCTTTCCTCTTTCCTCTTTCTCACAGGCCACAAATGTACAAGTTTTATGTTTGTGAGATTACTACTTTTTATGTCAGGTTGTCAATCGGATTCAGAAATTACGTAAGAAAGCTGGTCTGGAGCCCACTGATGTTGTAGAGGTTTACTATGAACCTCTTGGGAAAAGTAAAAATGTTTTGGAGAAAATTGTGGAATCCCAGGTATGTCTTCATATTGTTTGGCTATGTGCTTAAACTTACTCTGTAATCACCCTTATGGTTGTTAACCTTCATAGTTTGTTTCTATGGTACTTTTGTTGCAGGAAGAATACATCAAAGATGCTCTTGGGTCTCCTTTACTTCATCAAAGCAACGCTCCCCCTCATGCTGTAAGTGTTAAGCGATATAGCAAAAGTATGATGAATGAGTTACAATTTTATACTTCAGCAGATTTGAGACTCAAGTATTTTTGTTCTTTTGATTCAGATACAATGTGCAATAGCAAACATTTTCTTTGTGCTTTCTTCCGAAGCAGACATTTTTGTACGATATTTTGAGGCAGCACCATTTGATCTTGTTTCTATTTATTCTGCAATTTGCCTATCAAACCCTAGTTCTATGGAGCTTTTGATCCTAATTTACTGACTTTTATTTTTCAAGGATTTATTGTTTATTCATTAATTTTCCATTGAGTTTTAATGTCGACCTTTGGTTTATTTATAAGGGCTTCAGTGCCTATTGCTATATTTCCCCTTTGCTTATGTTATTTTCCCTTTCTGATTGGCTGTTGTACTTTGCCCTCATGATCCTATTACTTGCAGGTGATTTTCTGTCTGGAGGAGTTTCAGGTATGTGCCATTATATTTCTAATAGTTGATAGGTTTTATGCTCCTTCTTGTTAAAGTCCCTCAGTTTTAGCAAAGGGCTCCATATTACAATATAGGTTAACTTGACAATTTTCTCTACTTTTGTTCTATAATTTGTTGCAGGTCTTGCTATCACGTGAGGATCAACTACCTAGTGTCTCATTCGTTGTTAGCATAGCAAAGCCTGCTCTGATGTTTGATACCGGAGCTATTGCTGCATTATATTCAGGTTTTACGCTGGAATTATGATTTTGTTATACAACATGTCAAATCTTGAGATTTGATCGTCTGCATTTTATTCCTCAGGTGATAAGAAGCTTGCTGAAAGTTTACAGACATATTTGTTGTCAAGAGATCTTTCGAATTTGAAATTAGAGTTTCAAAGAGGAAATGGGAAGGTATCCATGCTAATTTAATCTTCATCGGTATTGGGTGCATATAAATTGTGGTTTGAAAGTTGTTGAATTTACAACTTCCTTGCAGATTAAGGTAGATTGTTTTGAGAATCAGCTACCAGTTGAGTTGGAGTTTGAAAAGCATGTCTTTCTCAGTGCAGCAGATTACTACTCGAGAAACAAGGAACTGATGGACTAAATGTCAGATTATTTTGCTTGTATTTCCCTCGATTCTTGCCTCACAGTTCCTGCAATCGATTCCTTCCTGAAGATTTTACAACTCATTTCGCTTGAGCAACATTCATATTGGTACTTCAACAATTTAATTTATAAACCATATGTAATCACTTGCTACACGTGTGTGATCTTGCAAGTTTGTGTAGCCTGATAAATGCATAATTAGAAAGACAAGCAAATCAAATTTGGTGTATTCTTAAAATTTTGGTTAATTCAATTTAAAGATTTTCTGTAATACATCTTAGCAGTGTTCTTAATTCCACAAGTCAGCATAACTCTTTCTTATTATGTATCATCTGTGTTGAGAACGGGATTTGTTAACTTTTGTCTACTATAGTTTTATTCAATCAGGAAACAGATCTTTGCTCTTCGGATGTGGTTGTCTTGCTGGTTATTTCTGTTGATGCAAAACCATTGAATTCAAACTTTTGTGAACACTTCAAGTCTTCAGCCACATAAATATAAATTCTTAATAGAATCTACCATGCCAATAACTTATTAACAAAATGGATGCATGCACAATATGATTACGTCGATATAGAAGTTATGTATAAAATACAAAACATTGGAATCCCAAAGAGGGTCTTGGAACTGGAATGGAACATACCTACGACAGATTAGCCTGAGCAAATAGTAGCCTTAAAGTCGATCATCGGCTGCATCTGAAGCCTTTGCACCAAATGGGTCATGACTCATGAGCAGGTCCCATGTCCACCCCAATGTGACGATGGACCAGCCTCTGCAAATCAGCTATCACCTTAAGCTCTCTCTTTGCTTTCTCTTCATAGTTGAACATTGCAAGTGCCCTCTTATCTTCAGCACTGTAAACTTGGTTTCTTTTCTGATACGGATGACATTTATCCTCTGGTGCCTGCTGCCACTCATGACATAACCAAAGTAAATTCTGAATCTCCTCAGCTGACAAGCCGACTTCTCGTCTTCTTGGAATGATTTGATTTAGAATTATTTAGCTATAAATTAGGGATTTTGATTTGGTATGATTTATAGATATCATTTATATTTATTTTTTTTTCTAATTCTATTTCATCCTCTGTTGATCTTTTAACTAAGACAAGTACCTAGCTGATTGAAATTGGAGCCAGTTGGAAGCACATTACAACCTCTTTTGATAAACAAAGAAACTAGTTGTTGAAGTTGAGAGCATACTCGGTTTGTACATCATTAATATTATTTCGGTTTTTTACCAAATTAATCAATTTTTTATCGATTAGATTAGTTCAATTATCATAAAAAGAAATTCGTTCAGTTCAATTAATTAAAAAAAAGTTTGGTTTCGATTTAGTTAATTTGATTGGTTTAGTTATTAACAGACTGATCATCTCATGTGATTCACCTATTGGAATTACTTACTTTGTGCTTGATTCTGAATTATCTTTGTGAGTCATTATCGTGAATTAAGTTTCCTATAAGTAATAAATTGAAATTATCCATCTTTTATAAAATGATTTTAATAGTCATTTATTTAAAAAAAAAAGGCATAATTGATTCAATTGTCAATTTCACTATGAATTCACCTTTTTTATTCATTACAAAGTTAAAAAACCATTAAAGGTTTCATTGAGCGAGAGCTGAAAATGATTTGAGGGTAAGATTTTCCTTGAACAATTTACTATACTACATAAAAGAACTAAAAGTATATTATTGTCTCTTAATTTAATTAAAATATTAATCTATTAATCAAAAGCATATTAATATTTAATTTTAATATATTATAAACAATTAAAAATGATAAAGTAGCATATTTTTGTTATATATTTGAATAGAATGTAAATAAATAAAATTATAATAAAAATTCAAGTAAGTTAATATTATTAATAAATAATTATACAGTGGTAGGAATATAGACGGGCTGCTTCAAGGCCTTCAATGAAGGCCCAATGGGTTCTTATAAATAGAATCCACCAACACGTACCCATTTCTACATCCTTCCATCATGGGACCAGCGGTGGAACCAGTAATACGTAGAGAAGGCACAGTGCGTAAACTTAAGTCTCTGACGCGAAAGTATTAGTTCGGTTTCTGGCTCTTCTCGTCTCTTGGTCGCTCTCTTCCTCCTGAATCGTTTGAGAAAGGCGCCGAGATGAACGAGAAGGCGACCGTCTCCAAGGAGCTCAACGAGAAGCATAGAAAGGTTCGTCCTGCCTTATTTCAACGTTTGTTATCTTATTAGCACAGAAAAGATTTCAATTTTTGTAGCGCTTGTTTGTCTGTCGGTTCGATGATCAGTGTTTGGGCATGTAGAAATTGCAATCTCTCCATTTCGATTCTGATCCATCCTTTTTGGTATTGTTTATTGGTGTGTGATCTTCGGCCATCTGTTGGATCGTGGTTTCATTATTGCGGATCTGAAACTTTAGTTTGTCGTTGTCGATCGTCGGTAAATTTCAATCGATCGTCCTCGACGAGACATGGGAAAAACGCAGTCTTTTTCTATTAGAGCTAGGGGTTGGTTGGATCTACCCAGCTCAGATCTTTTACATTGACTTCGTTTTCTTCGGGAATTTGGAAGTTTATTCTGATTATGGATATCGATATAGGATAATCAGCATATTTTTTTATTCATAATTTTTAATTTTAGGTCATGAGCTAGCCTTATATATATAATATTCTGTTGGGAGATATCCATGTATAACCTATAAGAATTAATGGATATTACCAATATGTTATCCTGGTGAAGCTTCTCAGCATTTATGAATTCTCAAACTAATCTGGCGCTGCTAGTTTGTGATTCTCTTAAATATTGTGATTAGTCCATGATCTTCTGAGTTTTGAGCAACATAGTCGATGACCTTATTGTTTCTGACTGTAAGTCCAAAGACAACACACAGCACAATCTCAGGACCATGTTAAAAGTGAATGCAAAACAGATCGTGGCACAGTTATATGCTCCAACTTCTAATTCTCATATGAGTCTTCAACTAATTACTTTGTGTGACGAATTTTTTAACTGCTTCATTTTGTGTTGTTTGATATTTTCTCTTCCAAAGTAAATTATGTTTATTTGCTTTAGCTGAAATATATTTATCAGACACATCTTTGAGGACATAAGGTCAAATCTTATTCATACTTTTAATATCTAGCCCTGAACTCTGTCCTTCTTTTTCCAGTCATATTGATATATAGAAATTAGAAAGGCCGCTAACTTGACGTTATGGCCCCACAATTTGAGTAATAAAATAGCTTAGCTTTACGTTATTTTTCTTCTTTCCTGTATAATTCACCTTCAGTCCTATTGTCACTGAACTTGGTCTTTTTCCATTCCATCATTAAGGCCATTAGCAGATTTTTTCTTGCCATTCACTGGAATTCATTCATTTGAGCAATTTGGCCACTATGTGCTCCTTATAATTTTCTTGTCCTGGTTGCTCACTTGGTCACAAATACTTCAGCTGATTTCTTCTCTTTCCACCTTGATTTATTCTCTTTTTTTTTTCAAGAAATATTTTCATATAACTTATTTCATTTCCCATTGTGCTTAGATTATCTAAGCAAAATTATGTATCTGTTTTATTTATTTGCAGATATTGGAAGGATTGCTCAAGTTGTCAGAGAATAAAGAATGCGCTGATTGCAAGTCGAAGTAAGCTTTGAAGCTACTTATGATAGATGTTGTATAACATCCTTGTTGGTGCAGTCATTTCTGGTGTTTCTTTTCATGACAATGATTATTTCTCTTAGCATTGGATTTTGCAAATAAAACCAGGATATTGTTTGTACAGAATCTAGAATTTTTCACATGGTTCTTTTCTGGTCTTATGCTTAAAAGTGCTTTAGTTTTGTGATTGTTAGCTTCTTACTAGTTTTCAATTCTTTCTGGGTATATATTTAAGTGTTGATATGACACTTAGTGGTGTTCTCCCATTTGTTTAAAGCATAACTAGTAGTACTTTCATTTTAAAATTTTTTGTCAATGAGTATTAGTTTGCAAGATGATTTTGAAAACAAGAACAGAACTTTGACCACAACACCTGGTTGTTCTCCTTGTCTTGGATAAAGGGTTGCTGGTTTGATGAGAACATTTTGTTATAATGGTTTATTTATATTTGAGGTTTGCTATTGCTTGTCGACGCCCTCATAATTAGCTCTACTGAATGGTATAAATTTCCATCAGCATTATGTTTACCATTTGATTCCTCCTTGTATCTGCAAATTGCATTATTCATCGCTTTGTGATGACACTATGGTTGCATAACACAAATTCTTACATTAAAGATGTTCTAATTTTACGACGGGCTGTATCCACATAGTTTAAAGTAAGAAAATGTGTACAATTTTCTCCATCCGACTTCATGCTACTTAATTTCTTTCTTGTTGCCCACACTTCAACTGCAACTTTAGACTAAATTTATTCCTGTCTAAAGTTTATTTTCTGAAATGATAGAACACTCTTGTGTCAGTGTAATGCATTTGATGACACCAAGAATTGATTCTATTCTATCATGAATAGTGGATTTTCTTGTCTTAATTATTTCTCCCATAAGATAATCCAGAGGTGAAACTGGGAAGTGTTTCCAGGACTTCTGGTTAGGCCTCTGCTAAAAACTGACCATTATTGCTGCATTCTGAAGCCTTGGTTTAAATTTGACTGTTTTTTTAGAGTTCCGATTTTCTTTTCTTCAAAATCTAAGCCTTCTTGCTTGCTGTATATATCTTTATCCTACAGCATAACTTTCGACCTTCATTTTTGTTGATATTATATTTAAGCATTTATTTTTAACATATTGGTGGTTAATTTTCAGAGGTCCACGATGGGCAAGTGTGAATCTGGGAATTTTCTTATGCATGCAATGCTCTGGAATTCATAGAAGTTTAGGAGTTCATATATCAAAGGTCAAAGTTCATTTCTTATGCCATCAAACATACTTGAATATTCATTGTCAATGTATTCACATTTTCTTAGCAACTTCAAATTATCAATTAACTTGAACTTCAATTTCCATTCATTCTCCATTAGCAAGTTTCAATTTGAGATATTTTAATGTCATTAACTACTACACTATGATATATATATATATATACTGAAAATCTAGGAGCAAGAGTTGGTTCAAATTTTGACTGTAGTTTATTAATTCTTACTGAACCACAGGTAAGATCTGCGGCATTGGACACATGGCTTCCAGAGCAAGTTGCTTTTATCCAAAGTGAGCAGGTCTTTTTTGCTTCTTTACATATATCTTTAATTGTATCCTGGTTACTCCTGCTATAGTTGAGTAAAATGAACTTTTATTTAGTATGAAAGTGATTGTGGTTTTTAAGTTTCTGATTCTTGTGGACGGACAGCGATGGGCAATCAAAAGGCAAATAGCTACTGGGAATCAGAATTGCCTCCTAATTATGACAGAGTTGGGATCGAAAACTTCATTCGTGCAAAGTATCAGAACTTATCATCTTTCTTTTACTCCTTTATTCTTGTGTTGTGTTCTATATTCCTCATATATAGAAATTGCATACCATGTTTAAGTTGACAATTAAATGGAGACTGAAATTCCAGATATGAAGAGAAACGATGGGTGCCTCGGGATAAAAGATTTACAACGCCTTCAAAGCAGCAAGAAGCGAAGACTGGCCATGCAGATGAACATGAGAATTCCAGCAATCACAAAGCTTCAGAGAAGAAGGATAATCCACCTATAAAAAAAGATAATCTCGTGGTTCCTAAGCTACCTAGTCCAGTAATGTTCTTATCCACTTCTGCAAAGCTGATATTATACTGTATCTTTGTCTCCATTATTTTACTACCAAAGTTTGGTTTAAAAGATCAATGAAGTTTTAAGTGAATCTTATACAATTCCTGACTGAGAATTCATGCAACTATAGGAGTATAACCACGGTCTATGGTTACGATTATACCAGCTAATGGAACTAAATCATCATCAAAGAGATAGTTTTGACTTTTGTGGAAATTAGCCCATTCAACTTCTAGCAACAAACTGCTGTCTTTGATAATCATGATCCAATAAGTGAAAAAGTGATATATATCTTTGAAAATTAAGCAAGGAATATAATTTTACATTGCGAGACTCTAGATTTTCCCATAATTGATGAGAAATGCTGATGAAACCTTGTTAGTCGCCATTTCTTGATAGATCTTCTCCCTTTATTGAACTATTTACAAGCTATAACCACCACCACTATCATCATCATCAATTTGTGTCAATCTCAGCTATTTAGTGTTAGTTATATTTATTTTATCCCTCCTTTGAACTCTATACAAGTCTATATCACTATTAATATTCAAATCTTGTATATCACCCTAATAAATGCCAGTCTCTAATATCCCAAACTCTGGGCTGATTGATTGTGTGCATCTATCTATCCGGCTTTCTGCAAAAGTTCTCTTGTTCTTTTCCCTTTTCATCAAAAACGTTCATCATAACTGAGCTATAGTTCTCTTTGCCATCCTTCTTTTTTGGAGATAATCCTTTCCACATTTTCTAGATGTTGAGAATGTTGTAATTCCTTGGAAAGCTTAGAGGTCCCAGATACTAAGAAAATCACTTTCTTTGTTTTTAGATAGCAACACGGTTTTTATGTTTAGTTGAGTGGATTTGCATGCCTCCATTTTACATTCAGAAGCTCATGGCATGTTACACAAGATGGATCTCAAAATTAGCATAACTTTGTGAAACAAATGCACAATGCTTTCTCATGAATTCTGGATCATTTGTAATTCTATTCCTAACTTGTTCCTTTTCTCGCTTAAGTTCTAATTGATTTATTTGATAGTAGTAAGAAAAGTTTCTCATATCCAGATTACTTAACAGGTTTCCTACACATTAAATGCGGAAACAGGCACAGCTCAGGTATATCCTCCAGAGGTAGCTCTTGCTGTGGTTAATCCCATAACAACAACACCACCAAAAGTCAATTCTACATCTGATCTACTGGACATGCTTTCTCTGGATGGTCCAAATGAAATTGGAGAAGAATTGTCTCCAGTCGATGACAACTCATGGGCAAATTTTCAGTGTATGTTTTCTGATATTCTCCTAATATTGAAAAGAAATGAGTATTTTATTTCTGCTCTCCATTGTCTAAAAATTTTCCATCTTTTGGGGACTCGTTAGGTAAAAATTCACATCATCAAGTACTGATGCTGATTCTTTTGGTTTTATAGTTTACTCTTTGTGATGTCTTCTGCAAACTTTATTTTGTGGATTAGATTTATATATTGTTAACTGATTATTGACATGTTGATCCCACTTCCTCATTCACAATTTGCAGCTGCAGAACTAACCAATTCTTTGGACGATAAGAGCACCGCTGAATCTGCTGAAGACAAGAGTAATATTAAATCTGAAGTCGAGGATTTATTTAAGGATTCGGTCTCTGTGTCGCAACCTTCAACACAAATGAAAACTCAGCCAGTTGTCAAAAATGAAACATCTGGAGCTGAGGATCTATTTAATGTTTCAAAATCATTGTTTGAACCTCCATTGCAAACAAATAGTCAGACTAATGTCAATACTGAAACTAAATCTATAGTTGAAGATCTATTTAAGGATCCAACATCTTCATTGCAACCTTCAGCAGAAAAGAAAACTCAGCCAGATGTAAAAAATGAAATCATGAGCCTCTTTGACACGGTAAAATCTATATTATTTTTTGTATGAACTAAAAGTTCTCATGAATTCTTAAGCTCTCTCTCTTATTTTTTTAAACATTTTATTGCTTCAACATTAATTGTTAATGGATCATGTGTTCTCGTAGTTTTTGCAGAATGATAATTTAATTTATTGGAATTGCTTTTTCACTTGGTTTCATATAAGCAATAGCTTCCTCTACATAGTTATTACTTGGTAATCAAATTTAATACGGGAGACTATTGATTTCTTTAACACCTTTAATTTGACGATTTGCAGTCAAACATGGTGTCTCCATTTGCACTTCATCAACAGCAGCTGGCATTCCTTGCCCATCAGCAGGCTCGTGCCATGACTGCCAACAAACCTGACAATTCACCTTCCACTGTATCTGCTTTCGGAACTCATCAACTCAACACGAGTGATTCAAACTCAATTAAAGGAAACATTGTGGCACAAAGTTGGGGTAACTTCACCTACCATCTTCCAGGGAATGTACCTTTTGGCAGTCAGTATCCCAGTAACTTTGGTCAGGTAAGCCCAACAGTCTAATCTGGTTTTATATATATCTTAGATTAGAAAGATAACTTCCCCTTCTGAAATAGCAGATGGGAAATATCTCACACACTTTGTCTGAGAACGTCGGTCATGTTCGGGCTTCAAGGTATGCATTCCTCAAGCCTGATTTTAGATATAAAATCTTAATGGAGTTGAAATCAAGTTCAAGGAAATCCAACATTTGAGCCTTCACTTTTTCAGTCATGCATCCTTTCTCATTGTGCTGGGAGTATGGCACAGAAAATGTTTTGTAGAAAGATGGATGATCAATTCACTATGGAAAAGAATAGAATAGTATATTGGCAATTCAATTGCATTAGGATTTAGGAGAAAGTGACAAGGACCATTGAACCATTCCAAAAAAACTGGTTTTCAAAAAATGGTTATTGAAACTTGATGATAACATACAGCGATGTGATCATATCAAACGCTTTGCTTTATTGTTGCAAGAATCCTGACAAAATATTCTTACTGTGATTCTTTTAGAACTCACGTAAAACTTAAGAAGAGTTGAGAGGTACAGGAAGATCAAAGAAAATGTTTGTTAAATCTATTAAAAGCTGATGTTTATATATTGCTTAGTCGATATATTTGATTTTCTAGCACAAAAATCCCCTTGTGTATGTGGTATGCATATTTTACTTGCCTGATTGCAGACCGGCCATTTTAATTCCAAACTTTTTGCCATGCAGTTTAAGTGCTCTTGAACTATCCAGATCAACTGATGGAGTAAACACAGTTCATGCTGCTTCATCATCATCCATGAGTTCTGGTCAATCGTCCAATGACTATGATTTCTCATCATTGACTCAAGGAATGTTCTCGAAACGCTGAGCTGAATATCGAACGTCAATTTTGGTCTCTTGCAGTCATCTCCTTTCGATACGTTCCTCGTTACCTTGACTCAGCCTCCTTTCTTTGTTCAGTTTGATGATCATTTCTGTGTAAAGATATTTGAAGGATAATAAATCGAACAAATTTAATTATAAAATAAATTTAGTAAATTATTAAATTAACACTCCAAATGAAAGCAAAATAGTCATGTGATAATTTTTATTATTAATTTTCTCCAATGACCAAATAAAATCATATTTAAAATGGTTTTATTCGGAGCTATAGCGCTTAGCTCTTAGTCGAATTTAAAGTGCACCGGTGCAGTGTAAGAATTTTTTTTTAAGTAGGATGACAAATTTAAGTTAAGAGCGCTTTTTAGTTTATGCAGAAAAATTTTCGACACCTACAAGATTAGTAGGTTAAGAGCTGGGATTTAAAAAAAAATCTGTAACAGAAGGGTGTTAATTGCATAAAAATAAGCCTCCATTTCGTCGTCACGTCCTTCGTCGTATCAGGAACCAAAACAAGAATGTGTTCGTGCTCTTCTACGATCTCTGTTCTTTCTTTTTCTTAACTTGTTCTCTTCTGTTGTTTTCTGTTTCCTAATTTAGGCTCTTCGTGGGACACTTTTTCTTGTTCTTTCTTTTTAATTAGCGGTTGGGCTTCTTTTTTGTTTTTTCCTCCCGTGTTTAGATCGACATTAATTTGTCTTCTTAAAAACTTCCTCTTTGTGGCGGACGCAGATCAGGAAGTAAGAACCCCATTTTTTTTGTTTTTTTTGGCAATCAGTTTGCTCTTCTGTTTGCTGGTGATTTGGTGAAGATGAAAAGCTGCAACCTTGGCGGGGGCTTTCTGGCTTTTGCGTGACGCAAGAAGACGCGCCAAAGTTCCGATTTTTATGAACGATGCGGTGATGGAGGGAGGCTTATTTGATACAGGGTCAACTGTCAGGGTAGAGGTTAAAGTTAAGGTGGTCAATATCCGGATGTTAAAGGGTCGAATAGAGAACAATTATAATGGTTGGTCAAGCGGTAAAGCCATTACCGACAGGAGATGGATCCGAGCGGACCCCCGTTTCGGATCAGGATGATACGCAAGATAGTCGACGTTCAATATGGAGCAGCAGGACGCCGAGGGAGACCGCATAGTTGGTCTGAACGGGAGAAGATATGTTTTTACACAGTCACCGCATAGAAGAACCACGGAGGTCGACAAAGCGGAGGAGTCCCGGCCGAGCGGCTCGAAGTCTCGGCCGAGCGGCTCGGAGTCTTGGCTGAGCGGCTCGGAGTCCCGGCCGAGCGGCTCGGAGTCTCGGCCGAGCGGCTCGGAGTCTCGGCCGAGCGGCTCGGAGTCCCGATCGAGTGGCTAACCAACTGAACTCCGATCGAGTGGCTAACCAACTGAACTCCGATCGAGTGGCTAACCAACTGTACCACTGTAGGATTTTTCAACATTCTGTTGGAAGATAGTGCTATTGACACGAGACATGGTTGACAGACGGATCGTACGACGGAATCTTCTACTGTCTTGTTAGGTATACGCATGTCCTGTTAAGATATGATGTCAGAGGTACTTTTCTGACAAATCCTTTCATGGGACACATTGGAGAGCGTACTCATGCCTCGAGAAGGGAGCACACTGCCCACCAGGGCTCTATATAAAGGTGCGTCCATCACCGGCAGAAGTACGCATTATTCTTGAGTTCTACTGTTGCTACTGTTGTTCCGCTTTTCTCTACATTCTAGTGACTGACTTGAGCATCCGAGGGTCAATGCCAGGGACCCTTTCCCTAGCCCGGCACTGACGTCATCTATTTTGTAAAGAAGAGTAAAGTCCACGTCTGGTCAGCGAAGCCGCCACCTTCCAACTTTCCAGCTTCACGCTTTCGAACAGGATCATTTTGATGCCGTCTGTGGAAACATAACCTGCATCCGAACGAGAAGATGGAAGACGCTAGATGATTCACAATGGTGACGCTAATGCAAGAGGAGTTCGACATTCTGATACAAGCCCGAGCGACGAAGATAGTGGAGCAACAATAACAACAACATGCGTTGGTTGAATGCCAAGCGCAGGAGCCCGCATCATCAGCCGCCGGTCGACGAGCCGAGCAGGGTGATCGATTGGACCGAGTATCCGCTCAAGGTAATAGCAAGAAGCCGGCTGATACGTATGGGGAAGCACCCAATGTGCTTATCCCCTTCCATTCAGCACTGTTCAGGACTCCATCAGAGGAACGAGGTCGAGCGGACAAGAACCGGGGGTCTTCCTTAAACGACGCGTCCGTTCGGAATGCAAGGAAAGGGAAGGCACCCAAGGAGGATGATTCGCCTGGGCAGATCAATCAGCAGTTTTCGGAGGGGATTTTGAACAACCCTCTGCCAAAACACTACACTCCGCTGGCGATCGGAGAGTACAATGGAACCATCGACCCATACGACCACTTGGCCAAATTTGACAATGCGGTCACACTTCATTAGTACACCGATGGGGTTAAATATCGGGTTTTCCTCATCACTCTCTCTGAATCAACACAACGCTGGTTCAAGAGATTGCCGGACGAATCAATCCATAGATTCAAGGACTTCCAGGCAGCATTCCTTCACCACTTCACCTGCAGTCACCGCCACCAGAAGACGAGCGTGAACCCGTTCTTGCTCAAGCAAGGGCCCAGAGAGGCATTGAGGGCCTATATCTAGCACTTCAATCAAGTGGTCATGGACATCCCAGTGGTCTCCTTAGATGTGTTGGTGAACGCCTTCACCTAAGGGCTTACTGAAGGAGAGTTCTTCCGATCGCTCATCGGGAAGCCGCCAAGGAACTTTGGCCACCTGCAAAAGAAGGCTATCGAATACATCAACGTGAAAGAAACCCAGGCAGCAAGGAGGAGGGAGACGCCCGCCGAGCCCATAGGAGCATCTGAACAATGGCAGCAAAGCAGCCAACAACCCCCTAAGGGGCCTCAATCGGGAGGAGTCCAGCCACACCATGAACCCCTGACGCATGTCATGTAGCATGTGGCAGTCGATCACCCAAAGGCTATAAAAGGAAAAATATGGACATTGATGTTTTGTTCCTTCCACCAGTCTGCGACGCACAACACCCGGGATTGCTACGGCATGACAGTTAGCAGGCTGACCTCGCGGGGATATCGCTGTCGATCCCCATCTCCCGATCGGTGACACAGGCGCCGATTAGCAAGTTGAAGGGAAGAAGAAAGGACGACAGCCG
>JBBMJZ010072543.1:1658-23346 GCA_037833815.1 Zingiber zerumbet | reverse complement strand
ATGGTCTCAGACGAGACCGTGTGGATGTCCATGGCCGTATGGTTGAAGCGTTGAATGTAGGCTCGGAGAGTGTCTCTCGGCCCTTACTTCATGGAGAACAGACTAACGCTGGTCTTCTGATAGCGCCTGCTGCTTGCGAAGTGGTGGAGGAAAGCCGTTCGGAAGTCCTTGAAGCTCTGAATCGAACCGTCCGGCAATCTCCGAAACCAACATTGTGCCGAGCCAGATAATGTAATAAGGAAGACTCGAAGACACTTGACTCTATCTGTATATTGGTGGAGGGTAGCATTATTATCGAACTTACCCAAATGGTCGTCCGGGTCGGTTGATCCATTATACTTCCCGATCGCCAAGGGAGCGTAGTGCCTCGGAAGCGGATCTCGCAGAATCGCCTCAAAGAATTGTTAGTTGATCTGCTCGGGAGACGAATCAGCTCAGGGTGCTTTGCCCTTTCTTGCGTCACGAATGGGCGCTTCATCTGATGAAGACCCTCGATCTTGGTTAGCTTGCGCAATCTCGGAGGGCGTCTGGAACAAAGCTCGGTGGAATGGAATCGGGCCGGGCGGCGCGTCTCCTGGTGTGCCGGTCTGCCCCTTGTTTTGCGCCCAAATAGAGAGCTGTTCCGGTCGGTCTTCATGCCAGAGGCCGAGGTTGCTTGTTGCGCCAACCACTCAGCTAATGCCTTTTGTTGTTGTTCCACTATCTTGTCTGCCCACGCCTGTATGAGCACGTCGAGCTCTTCTTGGGAGAGTGCCACAGTGTGCGGTCATCCAACTTCTTCCATCAGCTTGGCTCGGATGCAGGTGCGTTCCCACAAACGACGCCAAATTTGATCCTGTCCGAGTCGAGTGGTGGATGTTAGAGAAGTGGCGCTTCCGCTGACTGGGCGAAGACTCTGAGGGAGTGGATCTCCCGTTGACGTGAACCTCCCACTGATGAGAACCTGCAAGACAAAACCGAGCCGGGAAGGGGTTCCTGGCAACGACCCTCCGACGCTCAAGTTAAATCTCCCGCGAAATGAAGTGGAGCAAAGAGGAAACGGGAACTGTAGCTACAGTAGATGAATAAGCATACCTCCGTCGAAGTCTGGGGGTCCTTATATAGGGCTCCTTGAAGGCGCGTGCATGCTTCTTAAGGCGTGCACGCTTCTCAAAGCATACCTGTAAAGGGCGTGTCAGAAAAGCACGCCTGACGCCATACTTTAATAGTTCGAGCATATCCTGACGTGACAGTGGAAACTTCCACCGTACGATTTTCTGCTTGACCATGCCGCTTGTCGGCGACACTAGTCCCTAAGAAGATATTCCCAGCCACTCCCCTTGTCGGCTACTGGGCCGGGTGGGAGAGCCGCTGGGATGATGCAATGGCCGGGCCGAGCGAGAGGTCCGCTCGGCTCATAGCTCTTCATCTCGGCTCTTCCCACCCGTGCCAGGGAACCATGCAGGCCACCTGGGGTGATGTCCACCGTTTGGCTGAGCGGGACGACCGCTCGACCCTTATCTTGGCCACGTTTGAGCCCTTTGAGGGTCGAAAGCTCGGTATCTAGTCGAGCTGTTGTAGTGCCGGCTCGGGCACTCATTGTGCTGATACAAAAGGCGTTGACCACCTTGACCGTCCATGTGTTATTGACCTTCTGCTGACCAGGGCCCCGCCTCACTACCGGATCAAGAAAGTTTAAACCTTAGAGTAAATATCTTATTGACTTAAATTTATTATAACCTAACTCTTAAATTTTAAAATAATAAACTCTAAATACATATAATATAAAAAAATCAAAAATAAAAAAAATAAATAAAGAATTGAGTACCATCCCGGCACCAGGACGATATTAAAAAACATAAAATAAAATACCAAGGCTTCTCCAAAAAATTGAATGCGCACACGTCAAAATATATATATATATATATAAACAGAAATGCTTATTCTATAAATAAAAATTGTTTTAGATTAATTTAATAAATCTAAAACAGAATGATTTAAAAAGATATTTATTAGTAATAATAAAATAAAATAAAATTTATTTTAATAAATAATAATAAATAAATTAGATGAACAAAATTTAGAAGGATCTATCTAATAGATTTTATTTAATATATGATAAAGACTTATTCTATAAATTTTATCAATTAATATAATTCATAAATTTATTTATATGTATGAATATTATTTACCATCTCTATTCAAAAATATTAATAAATGAATAGTTTTATGTTAGATGAACATAAATAAATTGTTTAGTAATTTTTTTTTACTAGCACTTAATATCTATGGATTAATTTCAGAGATGACCAATTCAATTTAAACAAATTTTAAGAGCTATTAAGATAAATAAAAAGTAGAATTTATGATTCTATCGAAATAAAATATCTTATAATATCTCATAATTAAAAAAATCAAATAGTAAGTATTTATAGCCATGTGCTTTCATTAAGTTTAATGAGCCCAGATCTTCTAATACATAAAAAAAAAAATAGATAAGAAGATGAATCATTTATAATTATATTTAAATTATGATCATAATCTAATTATAATTAGTTACTATTCTTCTCTAAATTCATTCATTAATTAGGATTGCATCACTATTATAATTCAATTACCATTATAAATGGTCTATTCCGTATGTTTTTTACCAGTAGATTTGTCCCCAAGTTTAATTCGCTTATGATGAAAATGTCAGTTGAAAATGCCATTTTTAAATGGTATATTGTTCTAACCCGTATACTTTGGGAAATTTTGGATAAGATATAACGCGAGTTTGGACTTTGTAGAGCAAGCAATAAATTCGTAACTTCAAAAGCCCCTCATTTGCCCACCGCAGAAGCCCTCGCCGCAACGAAAGAACCCAAACAGGCACTCTTCGACTCTCTCGGGATCTCCTCCTCGCCTTCCTCCCCTCCTTGAAACCCTAATCCTCGATTGCGACTCCAATGGAGCTTCTCCGCTCCCACCTCTCCAGGGTTCGCATCCCGGAGCCCACCAACCGCATCTACAAGAACGAGTGCTGCGTCTCCTTCGACACCCCGGTAACCCGCTCCCCCTTCGCTAAGTTTTTTTCTTTCTTTTCTTTCTTATGTTCAGCTTTCATTCTCGCTTCGGTTGTCTAATTGTGTTTTTGGTGGCGACCAGAGATCGGAAGGGGGCCTCTACGTTGATATGAGTTCGTTTCTTGCGTTTGGGAAGGAGTACGTTGGCTGGAACTACGAAAAGACAGGGAACCCAGTTTACCTTCACATACAGCAGCGACCGAAGCCTGTGCCTGAGGACCGGCCTCTGAAGAAACCAACTCTGCTTGCGATCGGTATGCTTTATTTGGCTATGTGTGGAGCTAATTTGCGATCCCTTGCTGTTCAAAATCTGCCTACACCAATTCAATCTGCTGCTTGACGCTTGGCAAACCATATCAACATCGGTTTTTAAAATTTTTTAATCTTAGCCGGTTGGCCCAATCAAATCAAACATCTGGATATGAAGCATGATTTTTTTTTTTCCTTTTTCAACTGGATTTTTTTTTACAGTTGTTGTAGTTTCAACAATGCCAAAATATGTTTCTGTTTCTTCTTTTGCATTATTGTTTTGTTTATATTTTTGGGTTTCCCTAAAGATGAGAAGCATGCCAAATATTTTCATCTGCAGTGTTTTGTACATTTCAGTAAACTTATGGGTGTCGTTAAAATGAATACTCCTATAATCTGTTAAAATGCTGATATCTTCATATTGTGCTTGTAGTTTTTTTTTTCCTTGCAATTCTTATATCTGAACGTTCTAGATATTTGCTTGAAAGTTAACGCCGCCATTGAATTTTTTTTGCGGGAGAAAGAAACTGACCATCAAGTCCACTCTCTCTCATTAAGTATATGTTTATTTAAATGCATATTTTATTTGAGATAAAAATGTCCTTGTGAGTTTTAGGTGACTTCCACTAGAAGAGTATAGTGTAGCCTCCCCAAGTCTTTATTGACAATTTCAACTATGAGATACTTTTTAATATGTTTGATGTTATGCATATCATTAGAAAAATTTTAAGAAGGGGAGTTTTGACGCAACGGTAAAGTTGTTGTCGTGTGACCTAGAGATCACGAGTTTGAGTCTCAGAAACAACCTTTTGCAAAGCATGACAGGTTGCGTACAATTGACCCTTCCCCGAGACCCTGATCGATGGGAGCTTCGTGCACTGGTTTTTTTTTTTTTAATAAACTTCTAGAATGACAATATTAAGGCAGAAACTTAATATTAAGAACCAACTTGAGGTGTTTATTAATAGAACTTTGAAACCATATTTGAGGACTTTGTTTAAGGCCATAAATTACCTTTTTAAACTTGTACATTCCACTCGCCTTTTTTTGAGCAGCATATCTTGGAGCTCACTTGATATAAAATTCTTCATAATGGTTGCCTTATAGATATAATTTTGACATCCATATGAAACATATTGTAATTCTTGTTTATAATTAAAGAAAAAGGTATAGGGACCAGATCAAGTCAAGCAATAGGGAGACTTTCTTGAGGTAATTCACACCATAACTCTATTGTGTATCCTGTGGTAACTAGTTTTACTATTTAACAATACCTTTTCCACTGATAAAATATTTAATGTGAATGCCCATCCAAAGATACAAATTGGACACCAGTTGGGCGA
Organism: Zingiber zerumbet; assembly: GCA_037833815.1. Classification (NCBI taxonomy): domain Eukaryota; kingdom Viridiplantae; phylum Streptophyta; class Magnoliopsida; order Zingiberales; family Zingiberaceae; genus Zingiber; species Zingiber zerumbet. Next base: position 18,710 of record JBBMJZ010072543.1, on the reverse strand, counting down.
GAATCAAGTTCCCACATTCCTTGTGATAGAAGAGCAAATACTTGTTCTTGTATGCCATGTCTCCAATAGGGATCTTCAAGAGGTTCATGGTGTGATCTGAGAACACTAGGATATAGCATACTTACACTGTAGCATATTTTCTAAAGATTATGGTCATACTCTTTTTTTTTTCTTTTTCTTTTTAAGTCATACGACTGTTTGTTATTGTAGTTGCACTGTCGATCTTAGATGTTGAATAAACGAATAATGCATTTTTCAACTTGATTCGATTAAATCAAGGGTTTATTGCCGTGTATGAAGGTTCAGTGAAGTGCCATTATAATTATTTTATTTCTTACAAAACAAACATAGCATGTCAATGTTTTTAAGGGAACTTGGGAAATATGCTTTGTATAATGTGGTTTGCAGGTGTGGAGGGAGGATTTGATTATCAGGAAATTGAGTATGAAGAAACTCACAATATTGTAATATTGCCTGAATATGTGTCTCTACCATTTCCTTCTGTTGAGTTGCCAGAGAAAGTATGCATTCTTCTTTTAGATTTGATATCCAAAATTTTTATTGTCTGCAGCAAAGACCATCTTACAGTTTTTTTGCTTGTTAATTGCTTTGTAGATTAGGCTAGCAGTTGATGCAGTTTTGTTGGCTGAAGGTGCTGAACGCAAAGAACAGTTAGCAGCTTGGACTGCGGAGAAGAAGAAAGTTAGTACTTATGCATTAGGTCTGCAACAGATTAATAATGGTGTTGTTGTGCCTCCATCTGGATGGAAATGTTGCAAATGCAATAAATCTGATAATCTGTGGCTGAATTTAACTGATGGAATGGTACTTTGTGGTCGGAGGAATTGGGATGGAAGTGGTGGCAATAATCATGCCATTGAACACTACAAGGAAACAAATTTTCCTCTAGCTGTGAAACTTGGTACCATAACTGCAGACTTAGAAAGTGCAGGTAATGGTTCTTCTCCCTCTGAATCTATTTAGACTTGGTCCCCCTGAATCGATTTATGTCTTTTTATATATCTGCTTTGTTTGCAAGGTTCATTTTTCTCACATGGGTTTTTGTCCATATTTTTTTTTTTTTTTGCATTATCTTACTTGTTGCAGGCCATGACATTTTGTAATATTGATAATATTTGATTGATTTTATTCTTGATCCAGAAAATAATTTGGGTTTTTGTGTTCATTTATAATGTTGTTACGGTTCCTTTGCCGTCATTGATTTTTTTAATGTATTTTGTCACCTATTTTTGGCATGAGCACTTCCAAAGATGACTAATATATATGATTAGTAGATTCTATATATATAAGGATTGGATCTATTAGATTAGAAGCTGAAAGGGTTGGAGGGAGATCAAAGAAAATGTTTGTTGACATAATAGAATATTACTTAATTAATTTGAATATTTCTAGCAATCAAGAAACACTCCACATTCAAAACTCCCCCCACCACCACCAGATTGCAATAACTGTGTAACTTTCCATTTTCCACTTCTGAAATGTTGTTACCAGCCATCTGTCATCCCTATGTACTTCTCAAATATAGGGCCTCACAGAAAATGACTGTTATGATAATCTAAAAAAGATGCTTGACACATTGAAGCTAATCATCCTCCTAGTATATAAAATATCTTCAATCATGACATTTGTGACAGGCTAATCTCTTACTAATTACCCATCCAATTAAGATTACTTTCTAATGATTGGTTATGTTTCAGAAACATGTAAATCATAGTAATTTTCTGCTGATTTGTATAGAGTAAGTAGGTCAAGCCAATAAAAATAGAAGTTAGACATTGGAACTAATCATTCTCTTACAGTTTGCACCTTTAAACTGCATGCCAAAAATTCACCTTTTAAGGCATTTGGGAAATTGGAGTACAGATCTAGCTTTGCCTTTTTCCCCTCTATTCCTTTTGTCTTTGTTGTGTATCTTTGTCATGATTTATTGTTCTTTTGCCTTTGGTTTTACTAGAAGAACAAGCACTTTGCATATTACATGTTGTCCATGTTCTGCTTTCTGGGGACTTAATCAATTATCTATTTATTTTATGCTGAAATTACATGCAAATTGTGACGGCAGATAAAAATTGCAATTGGTAGTGGTAAGAAATTGTCCTTTTAATGTTATTTGTCTTGAAAATATCATGCAGCCTAGGTAGATTACAAGATGAGTTTTTATAGAACAAGAAATGGATGATAGATCCAAACTAGTATGTGGATGAGATCATAAATTTTTCTTTTATGATGTATACTCAATATTATCAATCGATGATCAATATGAGAAGTATAATTATGGAACATGATTTTCTTTATATTCCCTTCTTTTTATAACAATTTGTGTGAATTGAGATGTATTCACCGTGTTTAACTCTTCGTTGATATGTTGCTTAACTAGTAACCATCATGGCAGTTCAGACGTTTTCTCATACCCCGAGGATGATACCATTGAGGATCCTTTATTAGCTCAACACCTGGCTTTTTTTGGTATTGATTTCTCATCATTGCAAAAGGTCAGTGATATATCAGAGATAAAGGATAGCTTCACATCTCTGGATGTTAAAAAATATGTTTCTGTATCTTTTTCTTTTTCTCCCTTTGTTTTGGAAATGACAAATTTTCTTCCTCGTCGATCATCTGTTATTTTCTCTAACAACCATTCTCTTGATTTGTATATGGTCAGATCATTGTTCTTCTGCATTAATGTTAGGCTTTTGCTGCTTTGATACTCTGACATGCCAAAACCCTTTTTGTCGATAGATAATTGATTTTGGTTTGAGACACATCAGCAAGATTTCTGCGGCTCAGTTTGATACCATGCTTTTACTTAGAATTATGTGTTTGAGTTTACTTAACTCTATCATGCTTTGAGAGTTTCTCTAATTGTATTTCCTTACTCAGAAAATCTTTTGTTTTGTGATTGAATACATATATTTCACTTTGAATTTTGAGTATTTGTTCACAACAATGTAACTATTGTGAGATATAGTGCTCATGTATGTGCTATTAATTCATTTTTGGCCTTTCACACACACAATAATATAAAGCTATTATTTTGAAGTCTAATGCCAGTTTGTTCACATGAAAAAGATGGCCAAATATACACAGATGTTACTTGAGTTCTCTGGATGTTGACCTATAAGTTTATATACAAGTTGCTAAGGATGGTGGAAGAAGGTAAAGTGTTGACAGTGTTTGACATTAGTTCATTTGAGTATGACAAGTTTGCTTTTATAGTTATTTTGATAGACTTGATAATCTGCTTCAAATATTGGCAAAGAAGGCAAAATTTCTATTGGCTTTTAGTATGGTTATTCACATTTATCAAGACTTTTTATCTCCCTTGTTACTCATTAGTGCAATTGTTGCAAAAGAAGTTACAGAAGTGTAAATTTATTTTGCTTTTCCAGACTGAAATGACTACTGCTGAAAGGGAACTTGACCAAAACACAAATTTTGACTGGAATCGTATCCAAGAAAGTGGGCAGGAGGTGGAGCTCTTATTTGGACCAGGCTATACTGGTCTTCTTAACCTTGGAAATAGGTAGTTATAAGCTGTTGTTACTTCAATTACTTCCACTTAGTTCATCATTTTGCTGCACATTAACTGCTCTTCTGTCTTGTTTCTTTATCAGTTGTTATGTGGCATCAACAATTCAAGTGGTGTTTACAACTCATGCTTTCAATGCTAGGTCTGTATAATTTTTCATTAGGGGCTATCAGTGCAGGCTAACAGCATTTCTTATCTGACAATTTGTTGTAATATATCTGCCAATTTCCCAGATATCACAAAAACCAAAGTCTGAAGAAGGCTTTTGCTATGGCTCCCTCTGATCCAACACTGGACTTGAATATGCAGCTGTAAGAATCACACTGCCAACTCTAGAAATAGTCATTTAATGTGGATGAAGGATTGAGTGGTATTTTCTGGGACCAAGCATGTCATCTTTCAGATGCATGCTACTGTAGTCTTACATGTTATGACTTATGATCGTTGACATGCCAAATTACCATGCTTGCCTTATCATAGCAGTTGAGAAGGGATTGTTATTATTGTGCGTCATAAAGGGGATTGTTACACTGTGCATATATAGGACTCAAAACTTAATACTCCATAACTAAATATCAATGTGGTGCTAAACCTATTCCTCATATAACAATAACTCTTGGGGTGTAAAGCAATAGTAGTAAGGAAGCAAGGAGGGGAAGAAAAGGAAAGGACATAGATTTCCTTTGGTTGTTTACTTGAAAAAGAGGAGAGAAAGAAACATGAGAGCAAGTAACACAGCTAGCCTGTTGATTTTGTCAACCCTAAGACATGCAGGGTAAAACCAATCTTTTTCATTCCTTTCTCTCTCTTTGCCCCCTCTTCTATTTGCATTTTTAATGAACCAAAATGGGGAAAAGAGCTCCTTCCTTTTCCTCCCCCATACTTTTCCTTCTACCCAAGTAGAAAAGGGAATCTGACTAGTTTCTCCCATCTCTCCTGTTACTTAGACTCGCTTCCCCTCAAAGAGACAATCGCTTAGACTCTTTTAACTACCCTCTTGTGTCTTGATCATGTATTTGTTAGCTTTATCTTGATTGCTAGTCATGAATGATACCTAATGTTTGTATAACTTGGTAGGTAATATGACCCTATCCACTATAGCAAATATGGTTTAAGGTTTTTAAATCCATTTTTTTTACTAAGTTGGAAACTTATAATGCTTCTATCATAAGTGTGCAATTAAAACTTAAATGGACAAGTTTTTAAAGATATATTTTCATTCCTTTTTTTTTAAAACCATATTAGTTACTCAAACAACACTTTGTCTTATACCATGGTGCCTTATATTACATTTATCACCTATTGATGATGTTAGATCTACCATGGGTACTGAGCAGTTAATCAGTGTAAGAGCTATGCACTTCTATTCTCAGAACAGAGTGGCCTGATGAAATGTAAAGTTGCAGTCATTGATTTTATGTGTTTGTTATGATTGTCTACCCCTGTATATCACTTTTTATTCATCAATTTAGTTGATTCAAGATTGAACTAATTTGGGGGCTAGGGATCTTAATTTGGTCACATGGCTAGTGGTTTGGAAGGAAATCTGGAATTCAAAATTTTATATATTTGTTTTCTCCAACTAATCTGACTTCAGGTTGATTCCCCCTTTGCTCGTGACTTGTAATTGAGAAATCTATGCATAAGGCTTCATGACTAAAGCTTGAGCAAGTTGCTTCGTGCATGTAGTTAGCCTAGTAGAGTAATTATATGTGGAAAATTGTTACAGAGCTGCTATTTAGGGGTGTAAATGAGCCGAACCGAGCCGAGCTTGAGCTTGGGTTGGCTTGAGCTCGAGAAAACTAAAGAGGCTTGGCTCGAGCTCGAGCGAGTTTTTAAATCTGAGCTTGAGCTCGGCTCGACCATTTAATTATGGGCTCGAGCTCGGCCCGAGCTTGGCTCGAAACAGTGAATTTAAACGAAAAAACAAGCTACGTAGACTGGGATTCGAACCTTCAACCTTTGCTTACCTAATGAAATATGCTAACCACAAACACCTCCTTAACTTATTATTTAGTTTTAAAGTATAAATTATTTTAAATATTAAAATATTAAATTAGCCTAGCTTGAATAGGCTCGACGAGCCATCGGGCCAGTATTAAATGGGCTCGAGCTTGGTCAACTCCGAGCTTGAGTCGAGGTTTGACCGAGCTGCTCACGAGCTGCTCGGCTCATTTGCACCCCTACTTCTATTAGTTAGGTGCTTTGAGAGCTTTCTTGCTCACTGATATTCATTTCCTTTATAGATTGATGGGACTTATGCTTTTTGTTAGCCTAGTTTTTTGTTTTTGTTGCAATATTGAAATGTTATTATCTCGATGTCCTTCAGCTGTCTAACTTACCTGCATACTTTTCTAATACTTGTTTGTAAACTGCATGTAGGGCTAAACTAGCACATGGGTTGCTTTCTGGCAAATATTCTTTGCCAGTTCAACAGGTATGTTTACTCTAATCCATTGTTTTTCAACCAAACTAATGAAGTAGGGAACTGTAAAGCCCATATTTTAGTGCTGGGAGTTCTGCTATGCCTTTATAATTTTTTCTGATAGGTGAATTGATGTCATTAATTGTTTTATGCTAGCTAAATATGTGCTATGACTAATGTATTGGAATATCTCATCGCCATAGTTATTTCAGTTTATCTGTCCTCAATTCTTGCTCCTATTGGCCTAATTTATACACATTATATTTTGTAGGTGATGCATTTTTTTGTTTGTTATAGTACTAGATTACCTTTCCTTCCCTCTCAAATTTGCTTTGTGTCATTTGTAATGTAAAGTCGCAGAAATAATAAAAAAAAAAATCTTTTAAATGAATCAACTTCTATATTTGATCTTTTTGCTTCGGTGAATGATAGGCATGTTTTCATTTTTTAATTTTATCTGCTTTTATTGACATCATGGTTTAACATTTTTAAGCTGCTATCATTAATTGAAATTTGAAGGACAATGGATGTATATTTAACGTTTGACGGGTTCATTCAAAATAAATGGCGAATCAACGATGACTGTTAAATTTAATTTAGGGACTATATGATGATGAGGATATTTTTTTTCAAATGCTTCAGTAGTATCTGTGATGGTTTCAAGCTTTTAGTGGAGATAATCTCTTGAGTTTAAGGTCTTCTAAGATTATACAGAGAGTGACCCTCTATCCATATATATGATTTTTACTGCTAATGAAAACTTTATGGTATGGTTTTGTGTGTCAGAAGCAAGAAGGTGTCCCTCCTCGTATGTTTAAAATGGTTATTGCTGCTAATCATCCTGAGTTTTCAAGTATGAGACAACAGGTACATTTTACATTTTTGTCAGTATTTACCAATTAATGAACTATATGGAAGTTTTTTGACATGTACCAACACTACTGTTTATCTGTTTTGCCTTATGTCTTGGCTCTCAAGTCATGCAAGGGTTGATGTACTGTTCTGATAATAATAGTCCATTCTTTTTGACACCTTGTCATGTTACTTTAAATTGTTTTTTTATCATGATTGTTTTGAATTCTTTTTTTTTTGTTGTGATGTTCTTAATAGTTATATGGCAACTTCAAATATGCTATATACTTGATATTGGCAAGATGAGTTTTATCCATGGGCCATAATTAACTGAGATGCGCATAAATAGTTGGAAGGACTGTTTATCTGAAGTCTTTGCTGCCTTCGTCTAGGAAATGTCTATACTAATCTGTTACACTTTGCAAGATTAGCTTTAACTGATGGAAGATGGTGAATCCTTTTTCTCAGGACTGTTGATTTTGCAATAGGTCATTGGTTCAAAACCAATGTAGAGGTTCTAGATTTTAAGGCCCAGTAAAAGCAAAATAAATGGTCTGGATATAGGTTAAAGATTCTAATATGAAAATCCCAACAAAGTAGATGGTTCCTATGCTGTAGATGTAATTGAACCTGACACTTTTTGCTTGTTTATGTGTTAACTTTGCCCACTAATACTTATTCCCTTAATTTTTTAAGTTTGCAACTTGTGTTGTTTGTTACTATATAGGATGCACTCGAGTTTTTTCTGCATTTTCTTGACCAAGTTGAACGCGCCAATACTGGAAATCCTGCATTGGATCCTTCAAGGAGTTTCAAGTTTGTTATTGAAGAGAGACTTCAGTGTCCCTCTGGAAAAGTTGCTTATAACAAAAGATCAGATTATATTCTTTCTTTAAATATACCACTACATGAGGCTACTAACAAAGGTAAATTGGTTATGCTTTCTGTTTTCTTGATGATAATATTTAAAAGTCATTACTCATTTTGCCCTTAACGGTTCAGAACAGCTTGAAGCCTTCAACAAGAACAAAGCAGAAAAAAAGGCAGAAGGGAAGGACTTGTAAGCTATAGAAGGATTATATATAGGTTTTCCGTTGTTGGTGTTTTTGTATTTTATATATTTCCATTGCATATTTGGACAGAGATAGTGGTGAAATTGTAAGGCCAAGAGTCCCGTTGGAGGCATGCCTTGCTAGTTTTTCATCTACTGAGGAGATTCATGACTTTTATAGTTCAGCATTAAACACCAAGACAACTGCAATCAAGTATGTTGTGTATGTTAACTTATAAGGCCTTTACATAGATTGCTTTTCTCCTGATTCCAGACTTGTAAATGGCCTTTTATTGAATCATAATCTCTAAGATAATTTCTTAAATATGATTTACCTTGTATTGTTAAAGCAACTAACTAAATGTTTTTCAAGGACTGCTGGTTTGGCTACTTTTCCTGATTACCTGGTTTTGCACATGAGGAAGTTTGTGATGGAAGAAGGATGGGTGCCAAAGAAACTAGGTATCTTGCTTTTATTATATCTTTTATTTTCTTTCCATTTTCGTCTTTGTAAGTGCATCTTAGTATTTTTATTCTCTTCTCTTGAATTTTTGGTACATTTCCAATTTGTCTTGCAGATGTTTATATTGATGTACCTGATGTAATCGATATCACACATATGCGCAGCAAAGGTTTGCAGCCAGGAGAAGAATTACTGCCAGAAACAGGTTTACAATCATAGTCTGTTCTCTACAAATTCAGTAAACAAAGCGGCTGCTAAATGTGCAGTGTTTTTGATATTTTTTTCTGTACTCTCTTGTTTGATGCATTCTGTTTTGCAGGTCCCACTGGGGAAGTTGAATCCACCCAACTAGTTGCTAGCGAGGACATAGTTTCCAAACTTGTTGCTATGGGTTTCAATTACCTCCATTGTCAAAAGGCTGCCATAAACACTGCTAATGCTGGAGTTGAGGAAGCAATGACATGGTTACTTTCTCACATGGATGATCCAGGTTTATGTCTAGTCATTGAACCTTTTTTTAAGCAATCATCTTGTCTAAGCATATGTAAAGAAGTTGGCCTTTTGATCTATAGAGGATCTAGAAGATATTTGGAAAGATAATTCAATTGGTATGACTTTCAACATTTCAATGCAGATATAGACGAGCCTATTTCACATAACTCTCATGCAATGGAACTTCAATCTATTGATGAGACAAGTGTTGAAACGTTAATTTCATTTGGCTTCCATGAAGAGGTTGCCAGAAAGGCATTAAAGGCATCTGTAAGATTTTAAACTTGAAATCTTTAGAGTTGATACTCTTTTCTGATACTGTTCTTAATTGATTGTAATTTGATTTACAATTTCCAAATTTTACTGTTATGCTTGCTTATATAGTTGCTTTACAAGCTCCAACTTTATCCATTCCCATAGGGAGGGAACATAGAGAAAGCTACAGATTGGATATTTAGTCACCCTGAGGCCTCAAGCTCAATGGATACTGATGCAACCTCAAACGGCGTGCAGGATAGTGATCCTGGAATACCAGATGGAAGTGGAAGTTAGTGTTCTTTAACTGCATTTCCTTTCTTTTTCCAGTAATAGTGGAAATGATGATTTTTTTTTTTTGAGTATTTTGTTTGAAGAAACTACTTTTAATGATCTTTAGTTTTAACTAGTTATTTATTCTTTTTTATTGATATGCTTGTCTGGCAAGGCCGAGCCTGTGCTTGGCTGGGGCTGGGATTGACCCAGTCCTGTCATGGACCAAATCATATCATCTTGGGCTCGAGCGTGCTTTGCATGGGCACGACACCACTTCTAGTTTTAAGCTCAATTACAAACCCATATTCTTGTTTTTTCTTTTGTTGATGCAGGAAGCAGTAATTTTTTTTTCTTTCTTCATAGCATTCAAAGCTTTTAAAACTGTGTTTCAGAGTATAGTGTTTTTTTCTTTTCGTTTTGACCAGGAGGTATCCCTAACATGATGTTGGACATGAGATTATTTCTCACTATTCCTCTTTTGGGATGCGAGATTATTGCCCATGTGGGATGACTGAGGATAAATTCCCTCTTTCATTTTTATGTTTTCAAGTCTACACATATACTCATTTTTATTCAATTTTTTTAATTCTAGTTCGTCCATTGAAAGAGAAGGAATTTCTGCTGCTTATTTTCAAATCATTGAGCAATCTACATTATGCTTTTCCCACTTTTTTTTTTTTACTTGCACCTCTGCTGGAGGTCAAAGTATCAATTTTGATTTATATTGTGTTTTTTTTTCTTACCTCATTTTAACCTTTTATTTATTTATTTGATTTTCTGTTGATTACTAGCTTTATACCATTTTAACAATTTCATTCTACAGGATACAAGCTCATGGCATTTATTAGTCACATGGGCCCTTCCACCCACTGTGGCCATTATGTGGCTCATGTACATAAAGATGGTAGATGGGTAATATTCAACGACAGCAAAGTTGGAGCCTCTGTGGATCCACCAAAAGACATGGGATACTTGTACTTCTACGAGAGAATAGTTGACTAAAGTTAATCGTTTTGCAACGATAAAACTAATATTTATTGGCAATTGTAGGATTCTTATCAAGCAACTTCTGTTAAGGCAATGCTTTTGCATGATTATTTCGTTGAAGTCCTACTGTTGCCTTAGTTCATTACGTTCTTGGTTTAAATGGAAAAAAGTATTGGTGGTTAGCTTCTTGCGCTTATGATCAATGTTAGTTAATCTTTGATGATAAGACCTTTCTTTTCTGCGTGATGGTTCTTAAACTATTTGACTTGTATAGGGATGTTTGTACTTCACATAGTTTACCTCACTAGCTAGAAGATTAAAGAAACTCTCTTGACTTTCTGATATCAACTAATGAATTTGTTTTTGATCTCTTGTTAAAATAGAAAGATTTATATTATCATTTAAAAATTGTCAATAACTACATGGTGGAACTAAATAGATAGATTTGGCTTGTGATATCACTGACGATTCCTTCAGGGATGACATCGACTCGGAACTCATCTTTTGCTCTGCCATTATTTGTGCAGCTCTCAGGCACACCCTACTTGTGTATCTCGGACTTCATCAACTCTTAACCACATAATACTCTTGTACCTCCACCTCGCACTCTACCTGTCTCACTCACTCAGGGATGAGTTCTTAAGCAGCTTGGTTTCAGCGTATAATTTTAAATCCACACATTCCTTTGATAGCAACAATCCAGAGACTTGCTGGTTTTGCATTCACAGCACAATCATTTTGGACCTTTTTCTGCAGCTTTTGCAAAAAGAAAAAATACTGAAGAGGAAGGTTCCAGGGGGTTTTCAGGTACAAACTTGTGGGTTCTTGTCCACTGGTATTCAGATTTCAGAACCTTGGTTTTGGACCGTAAGCAGTTCCAGCTGATGCCAGCAATGATCGTTAGTCTTCGAATAAGTATTCTATATTCTTATTTTATTTGTTTTTGTTCTTTCTCAAAATCTCGTATAATAAATGAAAGTCAAATTTCTATTTCTGTAGGACAATAACAACTTTATAAATTTGAGTAACTTCCTTTTATCTTCTTCCCTAACTTAATTCGCCCTCTACCGTTGATGGTATATTTTGTAACGCACCAACATAACATCTGCTGTCGCAACGTTAACGCAGCAGCAATTAAATCTGCCGTTAATCGCAATGAAATTGCGGATCACACATAAATCCAAAGAAAAAAAAATGTGTTTCTAATTTTTTTTTTTGGAATATGTGCAGTGTATCACGTGGACGAAGTTAATTGGGAAGAGGCGAGGGTCCATCGCAGGTCACGGAAGCAGAATCCATGCGTAGAATCCTATTCCCCTTCACCTAGTAGGTGTCGTAGTATCTAAAAAGGTCTCTCTTTGCTCGCTACGTTATTCACATCCTACCAATTACCAAAACCCTAGCCGCCATCTCTCTGCTTGACTCGAAATGGACGCCGTCGCCGATCGGCCCGATCCACCTGTGCGCGAGATGGAGGTGGTCTCCCTCTCGATTGACGCCGCGCTGGAGCCCGCCCGCCCCCGCACCTTCATCAAGTCGATCGTCTCCGGCGAGGTCGGGGTCCTCGTCGGCCAGAAGGTCGTCGTCGGCGGTTGGGTCAAGACAGGGCGCGAGCAGGGGAAGGGTTCCTTTGCGTTCCTCGAGCTCAATGATGGCTCCTGCCTCTCGAACCTCCAGGTGATCGTCGACGCGGCCGTGTACCCATTGTCCGAGCTGGTGCCCACCGGCACTTCCGTGCTGGTCGAGGGCGAGCTCAAGAAGCCGCCCGAGGGAACCAAGCAGAGAGTCGAGCTCAGGGTGGAGAAGGTACTGGAGATCGGGCCCGTGGATCCGGCGAAGTACCCGCTCCCCAAGACGCGGCTTACTCTCGAATTTCTTCGTGATTTCATGCATCTCCGTGCCCGTACTAACACGGTATTCTGTCTTCTTTTATATCCTGTTTTTGTGTATACTCGAGTATATAAAATGGTAACCATTTGAATGCACATAAAGGCTATCATATTAAGCAGAAAGCACAATTTTTTCCTCAAAAGTCAAATCCACTGTCTTTTGGTGTCAAGTAACAATGCTTGTTGTCTACTCTAACTATTTCCATTTTGATGTTATTGTTACCTCTTCTTTACAAATTGTTCTAGATATCCGCAATTGCCCGAATTCGGGATGAGCTGGCTTATGCAACCCATACGTTCTTCAGGCAAAATGGATTTCGGTACATACATACTCCTATAATTACCACAAGTGATTGTGAGGGAGCTGGCGAGATGTTCCAAGTTACCACACTCTTTAGTGACGCTGAGAAGTTGGAGAAAGAGTTGCAACAGAATCCTCCACCATCAGAATCTGATGTTGATGCTGCTAAGCTTCTTGTCAAAGAGAAAGGAGAGGTCGTCTCGCTGCTAAAATCGTCAAAAGCTAGCAAGGAAGAGATTGTTGTCTCTGTTGCTGAGCTAAACAAAGCAAAGGAAAATGCATCAAAGCTTGAAGAAAGATATAATTTGAAACCCGGGCTTCCTCGGAAGGATGACAAGATTGACTATGCACGTGACTTTTTTGGGAGACAAGCTTTTCTTACAGTATCTGGCCAGCTTCAGGTTGAGACATATGCTTGTGCTCTTGGAAACGTGTATACCTTTGGACCAACTTTTCGAGCAGAACACTCCCACACATCACGCCATTTGGCTGAATTTTGGATGGTTGAGCCAGAGATAGCATTTGCCAATCTGGAGGTATTGTATTTTAACAATTTGGTATGACATTTTGCAGCCTAGTGTGAATCAGTAGGCTTGTTACATAATCCTGATATTTGTTTTGATTTCTGTTTGTTGCTTATTTTTGTAGTAAAAGTTATATATAGAATCTAGATTCTAGTCAACACTATATGAATCTTTTTAGAAATCTATATTTAGAAGTTAAAACTTTCATTTAAGTTCTACATAATTTCTTATCTGCAGGATGATATGAACTATGCTGAGAACTATGTGAAGTTTCTTTGCCAATGGTTACTTGATAATTGTCGGGAAGACATGGAATTTATGGTCAAGAACTATGATAAGACGGCTATAGAGCGTTTAGAGCTTGTTTCATCAATGCCATTTGAGCGCATTTCATACACCAAGGCTGTGCAGCTTCTAGCCAATGTGACAGACAGGAAGTTTGAGAACAAGGTGGAATGGGGAATTGATTTAGCATCAGAGCATGAAAGGTACTGCAAAGCATATTTATAGTTGTCCTGGAAAATTTATGGTTTAAGGAGTTAACGATCTGTTTTATTATTTAGGTATTTGACAGAGGTGATATTCAAGAAGCCAGTCATTGTATATAACTATCCAAAAGGCATTAAAGCATTTTATATGAGGCTCAATGATGATCAGAAAACAGTAGCAGCTATGGATGTGCTTGTGCCCAAGGTATGCCTTTCTTCTATTGCATTTTTCCTTGTAAGACAAACTTGTCCTAATCTTACCTTGTGGCTTCCATCCATATTGTTTATTTATTTTTTCTTTTCCTCGCTTAATTTCTGTTTCTGATACAATTTCAAAAAGTAATGCTTCAAGATGTCATATGACTCATAAATTTCATAAATTTCTTGTTTGTAGGTTGGTGAGCTAATTGGCGGAAGCCAAAGAGAGGAGCGTTTAGAGATTCTCATTAAAAGGTACATGCAATTAGATTTAAATATTTAGTTTTATTTAGTTGTGGTAAATTCACATTCGATTTTATTTATGGATGTGCGGATTTAACCATTCATGTTGGACAGATGACTGGTTAAAGGGATATTTTTTAATATAGAAATTACTTAAATTGTTCTTAAAGAAATTCAAAATTTTATGCAAAATTAGAATATCCATTCAAATTTCTTTCTCCATATAATTTCCTTCAAATTGTTCATCAAACTCAGGAAAAAACTCTTTCCACCCCCTAGCCATTTGGTAATCGGCTATAAGTTGATCTCTCAATTTATCTCCCTTCACATAATTTTGGGATGGACTGTGAGGGCATCTGGGATGAGTGTAATCATCTTTTTTTTATAATTAAACTCTTAAGGTTAATGCTGTGTTGTTCTCTGGAAGTAAGCTGCACAAGGTGTGTCTTGTAAACTTATCTAAGTGACAGGTATAATTTCATCATGTTATCTGTTGTGACTGGATTCTTCCCAGAAGTCATGTTTAACGTGTAGTATTATTGCACATTGTCAGTATATTCTTCCTCTTTTAGTTTGTTTACTTGCTCTACATTATCCTGTCTATCGAACTCTACTTGGACTTATTTCATTCATCTGCTTTTTCAGAATTGAAGATTCAGGGTTGCCTCTTGAGCCTTATGAATGGTACCTCGATCTCCGACGTTTTGGCACTGTTAAGCACAGTGGATTCGGCTTAGGTTTTGAGCGCATGCTCCTTTTTGCCACTGGCATAGACAACATCAGAGATGTTATCCCATTTCCAAGATACCCAGGAAGGGCTGATCTTTGATTATTCTATTGGTTCTATCATTACTGCCTATTCTTATGCTATTTAAAAGGTCGGATCTTATTTGTGCCTAGGATAGTGAATTCTCATACTAAACCTTAGCAAAGATTTTGCATCTTCATATCAATTTCAATATAGCTTATCTTTTCTGATAGTGTTGGATTCTCATGTGGTGTTTAATTCAAGCTTTATCAAAGGCCAAAGTTCGTCATCTATATTTGTGCTACATGAGTGCTTGCATGTCCTGTGTCACAAGCTTAGTCATGTAACTTCAAGCTACTCGATATTTTAAAATCACCAAAGCATACTCCTGAAAATAGTTTTGATTTGATTACAATTTCGATGATGCAATCTGCATCAAAGCTACTTTATTTCCG
Source organism: Zingiber zerumbet (assembly GCA_037833815.1). Lineage (NCBI taxonomy): Eukaryota > Viridiplantae > Streptophyta > Magnoliopsida > Zingiberales > Zingiberaceae > Zingiber > Zingiber zerumbet. The sequence goes on along the minus strand of JBBMJZ010072543.1, from coordinate 3,513 downwards.
TTATATTAATTCGAGTAAAGAGTATAAGTGTTTTTTTTAATCACAATGAATTAGGTTTTTAAATCAAATTTATCTTAATAGAAATGCTCAAACTAATTAATTCTTATGTTTGCAGATTTATATAGTAATTTTTGTTGAAATTATCACATAAATTATAAAATTATAAAATATAATATTAAAATCATAAAAAAATAATCTTCTTGAGTAACATAGGAACAAAATTTAAAATTAGGCTGGACAGTGTAATTTTTTTGGGAGGATAAATAAGAATGAAAAAACAAATGCTAAGAATTTATGACAAAGTAATTATGGAATGCCCATTCGAAGTTCTTTAGAAAAAATTGGATTTCCATTTGACCTCTTATTGAAATGCCTCTGTTTATTTAGTATTTAATGATCCAACTTGGAAAGAGACCTAAAAAGTAAATATATATAGAAAGAGAATTTTTTTGCTAAATTAACACAAATAAAATTAGGCAAAAGTTAGGAGGGCGTTTTTTCCCTCTGCAAATCATAACTTTTCATTTTGAATTGTTTTTATCACAAGGATGAGTCAGTCTATTGTTTAATCGTGTGTACTTACTCAACTCTTTTTTACTACTGTATTATTCATATTACTATCTTGTGCTTAAATTCTGAGTTGGTCGAGCACTTTATAATAGTTATGATTTCGTAATTATTATAATACATACTTAACATGCTAAAAATATTCTAGAAGATGCGATTTCATAATTTCTATAATATGAATTCAACATTATTCAACTATTATTCATGTTGTAACAGTTACAATACACATTCAATCTGTTTATTTAACATTAATATCGTAATAGTTATAGTACTGTAACGGCTAGTAGCTATGATTTTATAGTTATTATAAAAGGTTCGACTTGTTCATAATTTAAACAAAAAATTAGATGGAAGATAATAATAGAAATAATATTAAAGGGTAGTTTAGCAATTAATTATATGCAACTGGCCGACGGATGAGAAGCTATTTGTAAAGTGGGCGCCATGATTTAAAAAAAAATGCTTTTCATTTTTATCCAATAAAATTTAGATTTCACAGGATTTAGTTTTGATTTTTTATTCATTTATAATTCAAGTATTAAGTTCTTACCATTTGATTAATTCTGAAGGTGGACGGTGTGATCCCGTCATTAGGTAAATTCAACAAGCATGGATCATAATCGCGCGGACGTTTGATACTGCTAAAGAATGAAACCGTCGTTGCACCGTGCCTCCTCGCTAGTAAATTACAGTCAAGAGAATGGTCTTTTTATATGTATTAATAGCGATAGATGATCTCTATCTTAAAAAGGGTCCCCCTACACTTAGATACGGATAGATGATCTCTATCTTGAAAAGGGTCCCCCTATACTTGAATTTAAACACGAGATTTCTAACCTGCTAAATAATTTCAACTATCAACAAGACCAAGGAATCCAAGTGATGGATGATCTCTATCAATTTTATAAGTAGAAGTCATCCATCCCGAGGCCAGATCATCTGGTCTAAAATTTTTTGGACCAGACCCTATTCATTCATTGGTTAAGTGGATTGGACCCCACGTATTAAACAAGTGAGATCCAACCCACCCAACTAAGAAATGGACCGGAGATTAGGACTCATCTAGGAATCCTGAACCAGAGAATCTCTGCTCATCCATCTCACCAATCCATGCAAAGAGACCATCTGGGTCGCAAAAGGCGGTCCAGAGAATCCCGGCCTCTCGGAGAGAAGATCTCCTGGACCACTTTTTTTTGGTCCAGGGGATGTGCCACTCGAATTTGCGGGCGGATCGTGGTCGCGATCCGGTCGTCATTAGTTGTGATCCCTTCCAAGGTTTAACGGACCC
>JBBMJZ010072182.1:0-23720 GCA_037833815.1 Zingiber zerumbet | reverse complement strand
TTGCTTCTGGTCGCATTGCACAGTCGTGCCAATTTGGCATGGCCGTGCCTTCCCTCGCCTCTGGCCGCACTACACTTTCTTACCAATTTGCACGGCCATGCCAATTGGCACGGCTGTGTGGATCTGGGGCTCTGCTTCTAAGACACGGCCGTGCAGGATTGCATGACCATGTATTGCTTGGCTGATGGTCATGGGGGGCACAGTCGTGCAAGTTTTCATGGTCGTGCATGGATCCATCTCAGCTTAGTCGCATGGCTGTGCAAGAATTTCACGATCGTGCACTATTCCTTCTCTGTTTGGCCACACGATCGTGCGAGGTTACACGGTCGTGTTCTCTGCCTCATTCTGGCGCGTCGATAATCACTGTTTTTGCTCCAAAAGTTGTCTTGTTAACACAAAACCAAACAAAGGTCAGATCTCCAAACAAAAGGGTATTTATGATGAATACGTGCTAAGAGAGACGATCATTCAAAGAATATATACGCGAAAAGCAAGTGAATGTGCGTTAAAACATGCATAAACGATCATACTATTTACGCACATCAAAGTATGAGTAAAATTTTGAAGTATCATTATATTGAAATTACAAGATATAAATCAAATTTTTATTCCTTTAATTTTAAACATTTTTATCTTGATAAATTAGTAGGGACTTATATATTATTATTATTATTATTATTTGAATATAAATATGTTTACTAAAAATTCCATTGTTGTCTGTTTCAAGTTCAAATGAAAAAGGTTAAGAGATTTTTTTTTAAAACAATATAAAAGCCCTAATCTTTTTCCGCCTAGGGCCTCAACAAGGCTTGAGCCAGCCCTGGGGCTAAGGGAAATTGGTGTTGAAGATGACCTCTAGCAAGGAGTTAACTCTGAACAAGGTGTTATATGTTCTAGAGAATTGAAAGAATCTAATATCCAGATCGCTTCTTTGTAAGCATGGGTTCCGGATTGTGTTCAAGTCAAACTGGGTTGTGCTGTCCAAACATGTAATGTTTATAGAAAGAGGCTATGTAAATGATGGATTCTTTAAGCTCAATATAATAGTCATTCTGCCTAAAATAAAGCCAAAAACTCTTCTGTGTATATACTTGAGTCTTCCAGTTTACGGTATGGTAGACTTGGACACATGAACTACGATGTCTTATGTAGATTAAGTAACATGCACAACATACCTACTTTTTACCTTGACTCAAAACACAAGTGTGAGATGTGTGTTGAGGCAAAAATGACAAAGTCATCCTTTCAACAAGTTGAAAGAAGCACTAAACCACTCGGCCTAATTCACACTGCCGCGTGTGACCTTAAAGGAACACCGACACGTGGTGAGAATAAATACTTCATCACTTTTGTAGATGATCATACAAAATATGACTATGTGTATCTTCTCCAAAGTAAAGATGAAGTTATAGAGAAATTTATTCTCTATAAGAGTGAGGTTGAAAACCAACTTAATAAGAAAATTAAGGTGGTTCGAAGTGATCGAGGCAGTGAATATATATCACCGTTCGCTGAGTTGTGTGCTGACAACAACTCCCTATTCTCCTCAACAAAATGGTGTTGTTGAGCGAAAGAATTGTATTCTAAAAAAGATGATAAATACTCTTCTATTAAGTTCTGGACTGCCAGAGTAAATGTGGGGGGGAGTTGTGCTCATAGCTAATTACCTTTTAAATAAGGTGCAGAAAAAAAAACCCGTATGAGTTGTGGACTGGAAGACAATTATCCTACAAATACTTGAAAATATGGGGGTGTCTTGCCATGCTGGTTCCTTATCCGAAGAGGATTAAGATAGGGTCAAAGACTGTTGATTGCATATTTCTTGGTTATGCACATAACAACAATGCTTATAGGTTCCTTGTGTTTGAATCTTAAATATCGGAGATATACAAGAACTCGATTATTGAATCGAGAAATGTCTCATTCTTTGAACATGTGTTTCCATACAAGACCCAAGAGGAAGTTAGCTCCTCAAAACGGACATATGAAACATAAAGAAAAGTAGCTAATGAACCTATTGAGGTTGAGCTCAAATGAAGCAAAATATCTCGGGTGGAAAAATCCTTCGGAACGGATTTTATCACTTTCATGTTAGAAAGTGATCCCCACAATTATCAGAAGCAATAAACTATTCTGAGGGACCTCAACAGAAAAAGGCAATTGCTTATGAAATTAATTCTATCTTACAAAACCACACATGGGAACTTGTGGTTCTTCCTCCGGGAAATAAACCACTCGGTTGCAAGTAAATTTTCAAGAAGAAAAGGAAATCAGATGACACGATTGATAAGTACAAGGCTAGATTGGTAATTAAAGATTATCAACAACAAGAAGGTCTTGATTACATTGATACATATTCTCTGATATCAAGAATAACTTCTATCTGAGTATCGTTGGCTATCGCCGCTCTATGAAATTTGGAAATCCATCAAATGGATGTAAAGATCGCTTTTCTAAATTGAGGTTTAGAAGAGGAAATTTACATGGAGCAATTTGAAGGATTTTTTTCACTAGGGCAGAAAAATAAAGTTTGTAGATTAGTCGTGTTATACGACTTGAAACAAGCTCCAAAGCAATGACATGAAAAGTTTAATAATGTCATAAAGGAAAGTGGATTTCAGATCAATAAATGTGATAAATGCATCTACATGAAAACTACAGGAAATGACTATGTCATGTTATGTCTATATGAAGATGACATCCTATCATTGGGAGTAATTATGAGATAATCAAATTCACTAAAGTTATGTTGAACTCGAGATTTGATATGAAAGACATGGACCTAGCTGATGTAATTCTAGGAATTAAAATTCTTAGAATAGCAGAAGGATTTGTTCCCATTATGTGGACAAGATTCTTGAAAAATTCAACAAAAGTGATACTGTGTTGGCATGGACTCTACTATATATGAGTCAACATTTATCGAAAAATCAAGCTACAAGTATCTCTCAAATAGAGTACTCCAGGGTGATTGGAAGTATGATGTATTTAATGGGTTATACACGACCAGATTTAGCCTATGTAGTAAGCAAGCTTAGTAGATACACTAGTAATGCCGGTGTTGAGCATTGAAAAGGGATAACGAGAACTTAGGTACTTGCGGTAAACTCGTGATTATGGACTGCACTACACGAGATATTCTGCTGTGCAGCGAAACAAATTGGATATCGAACATGAAATACTCTAAGTCCACAAGTAGATATGTATTTACTTTGGGAAGTGTAGTCATTTCATAGAAATCTTCTAAGCAAACCATACTAACTAGATCCATAATGGAATCTGAGTTTGTAGCTCTTGACAAATGTGGTGAAGAGGTTGAATGGTTACGACAATTCTTAGAAGATGTTCTTGGATGGTCGAAACCGACAATTTGTATATATTGCGATAGTCAATCTGCAATTGGTCAAGCACAGAGTCATCTATGTAATGGTAAATCTTGACATATACGTCATAGACACAATACCATTAGGCAACTACTCTCAACGGGAGTTATCACTATTGACTATGTACAGTCAAAGGATAACCTAGCAGATCCGTTAATCAAAGGTTAAATAGAGAGTTAGTTGCTAGCTAATCACGAGGAATGAGCTTGATGTAAGTGTCGATGCCAACTATATGTGCAAAAAAAAACCCAACTTATGCTGACTGGAGATCTCAAGAACTAGGTTCAAAGGGACAACCTAATTGCACTGAAAGGTAATCACTATGGGGGCATGACCCGATGAATTAGTAATCAGATGAAGGGTAAGCATTCTTGCTTTTAATGATCGCAGTGGAGTAATGGAAAAATACTTTCGTGAGATCACCTATGTGAGAAAGAAGTGGGGCCGCTTCAAAAAGAATTAGAGGCACAATTCTTAGCCCTTCTCACAGAACCAAGCGTGTTAATGGCCAAGAATGAATACACTCATGAGACCTGAACTATAGCAGGGAGAGTTTTGGTTGAGATATGTCCATGCTTATATAAATGGCAGAACAATTCAAAAACATCAAGTCTACTGATTAGCCAATGACCAACAAATTTTCACAAGGGAAGGTTCAAAGGGTAACACCTACCTATCCTATACACAACTCAACTGCCAAAGGCTATCATATACCTTGTTTCCATTCATGTGGGAGATTGTTGGAAAAATGTGAAATGTGAATGGAAACATGACTTATGGGTTATTAGTCCTACATTGGTTGAGTGATATTACGACTGATCGATTGTGTAGAGGGGGACCCAAGAGTTCTTATGTGAGTACTACTACACGTAACGGACTGCAGTCGGGATACAATGTATCCATGTGAATCAGTCAGACTTTGCCACTAATATCTTTTACGTGTTCAGTCCATGTGGCTCAGCAGGAGCATGCCACCTGGCTTGAATGCCATGTGTTGGCCATGCAAAGCATGCATGCCACAACATGTGTGTGGCTGCTTGTTGCTTTGCATGTTATCTGTACATGCTCTCAAAAACGTAGCTAGTCACATGTCATTGCCTCAAGTTAAGAACACCCCTTATAAGAAGGGATGTCTTGAGCAAGGAAAAAGAACTATAAGCAACTCTGATTCTGTGTGCGCCAAATTAGCTATTCTTCATGAGAAGAAAGCAAGAGCAGGCACAAAGAGCAAGGAAAAAAAGGGAAAAGAGAGATTCCCTCATTTTCTTCCTCCTTTTGTTCTATCGTACAATTCTTCGCTCGACATACATTTGTGATAGCGTTCAGGTATATGCATATGCTCAATTTGCCATGTTAACCTGTGATAGGTTGTGTCGTGGTCTCATCGTTTTATCCTAGGAAACAGACGTCCAAGCGTGACCTCTTAGCACCAGAGGACGAATCTGTTTTAAGGGGATTGTCTCGCTGCAGGACTTGGCGTCTTTGTTCCTCGGGCGATGCCCCTCACGCACCTCGGACTCAGGCTTCGAGTTTGTCGGCGTTCATCTCGAGCCTTCAACATCAACTTTCTTGATTCAGCATTCGGAGCACTCGCCAACTTGACAACTTAGTGAATCAGCGTCTTGGCAAATTCCCTTTTCGACACGGACTTGGGTAGCTCCAGACGACATTGGCGATCGGCCTACTCAGCCAGGCCGACGGCTTGAGATTATAAGCTTAAGCTATCTTGACAGATAAGTAAGTACTGTTCTGTCCCTCCGACATATTGTGGATAAAGATCCAACAGTTATTAGGTTAGGTATCTCATTTGGATGAGTCATGAAAGTTGACAACAGAATCGGTATCTCATTTGGATGAGTCATGAAAGTTGACATCAGAATCGATCTAATTATAGGCCTAGTACATTGTTTGAAGAACCACCAATTGACCTCAGACCCTAATTAAGGGTAATTATGGACTATGAGTTAAGATTGGGTCTCGACGAGGACAACAATCCAAAAGAGGGGATACTAAGATACCCAATGCAAGCTCGCGTGTGGAGTTATAAGCTAATAAATGAATTAATAAACTTACAGAAATGGTCTACTATGAACTTAACATTAAGCATTTTAATTCAATAGCCAAGTCCAATAAAGTAAACGGTTAGTCCTCATGTCTAAGCAAATCGTGATAAAAGTCATTAGACTTGCTTAAGCTAGATGAGGTCAACAACCTACTGAATGAATTACTGTACTTATAACATAGTACGTACATAGAAGGTAGAAGGATTTTGCCTATAAAGCAGCAGAACCCAAGAGTCTCATTAACATCATGATGAAAGGGCGCTAAACATTGGGCCCAGAATTAGTTGAACATATGTTCAAGTTCAAACCATAACTCAAAACCATGTCGCACTGCTATACCCCAAGACAAGAGAACACTACCAAACTCTTTAATATTTTGAAGCAGAATAGAACTTGCCGCTACCATGAATGTAGGATGAAGTTATGTGTCCCCTCTCGACTGAGCAGAAAAGCCTATCATGTAGCAGAGCAAAACCAAGGGGAAAGACATGATCCATTCCTAATCAAAAGCCAAAAGGGGATGTTTTATAACATGCTAATCATGGAAGGAAGGTCAATGGTAAGACTGCAGACTATAGTGCCTAATCAACGAGAACCCAAAGCCAACTTATGCTTACTTTTGACACAATGTCCATTCTAGAGCTTTTAGAAGCAAAGCAAAGTCCAAAACCCTCCCAAAATTTGACTCGGTCATATTATAGACATTCAACACCTCATTAAGGAGTATTATGGGGGGGATTGAGTTGACATCTCAAGAGGGGGGTCTAGACAAAAAATGGTGTATCAACCCAATGACACTGTCAGCTTTAGACAAAAAATGGTGCATCAACCCAATGACATTGTCAACTCCACGTTGATCAAATTCTCATGTCTAGCATGTGAAGTCATCATGTTGGTTCAACTCTCTAAGGAAATTCATCTAGGAGAACAAAGAGGTTGAAGCCCGTACCTTCTGAACCAAAATTACCATAATATGGATGTGGTATATTGGTTCAACTATATAGATGTAAACTACATTAGGGCTATTCTCTCACCCACATTTTACTCAAAGTCGAAGTTGTTAATCTTCACAATGGATCCCCTCATCAATATCGTTAATGAGACTAAACGAAGAGACACTGGTTTCCATTATATAAAAATTCCAAGCCAAGAATGGCAAGTTTCCATTGCAGATATTCATCAACCATGTCAAGCAATCTAGATTGTCTTCCTTTGCAGGTGGTTAATGCTGACAATCACACATTCCCCGATGGATAGTGACCTAGGCAGACATTTCCTTTGTGAGAATTTTAAGAATTATTTATCTCTGCCACAATAAAGAGGGTTCCGTTCCCACTCTAATGAAATGTTGTGGAGGATAAAGTTGATTACATCCTCATGAAAGGGGGTAGGAAAATGAACCAAAGAAGGTGATGCAATCTCCAAGGGCCACGTCTGAAGGTTACAAAGGGTTTTAAGGTTCTTTATGGGTATGTGGTTGGTGTGGCATTGATAATATCGCGATGTCTATGTTGTCTACATCACCAACAACTCCAACTTGTGAGCAACATCTTGACGGTCCCTCCCAAAACAATTGCAGCATTTACTACATAGGAAGCTGATGAACTTCAAAGATTGTGGAGGGACACAACCTATTCTTGGCAGTAGAAGGATCAACCTAATAATAAGATCTTACTCGTATTTGAGGTAGGACGAGGTAAAGGCCTGGAACCATCATCAGCATCCTAGAGTCAACGAAGAAGCATGGGGATTTTGAGAGTGAAAATCTCAAGGAGGGGCAAGAGTGACTGAGTGAGCAAGTCTTCATAACAGAGGGAATAGGCCCCTTCTAGTTGAAGCCCCCAACATTGTGCCAGGTGTGATCTTTGCACCCTAACCCTCTCATGTTAAATTTCTTATGGTTGCAAGGAATAAATCCTATTGTAGCTTAAGCTATTAACAATGTATAAGCATAGGGTGATCTCTTTCCTGATAGATTAATCTTTTGGACAAGTGGTCACCTCAAATATGGCATAAGTAACTGAATATATGAGATTGAGCTTTATAGATTGACTATTTTCCTAGTACATAAAATAATGTCTCACTTATGGTTTACATAACCTTCTTTTATGTGAATTGTTCTAATATCATGCAGTAACGAGAACTTCTATGGGAATGATATAATCACTTTGAATGCCATGAATGATAATGGAGTACAAGAGGCTCGTGTTCCAGCTTTTGTTGCACCAATAAATGACATTCCTACTATCAATGCTCCTAAATTTATAATTTTGGAAAGCAGGGAAGAAAGCAATGGGCACCATCTTTTTGAAAAACAAAGAGATGTGTTTGAGTTAGTTATTGTTGATTCAGACATTTTCAATTTTTCAGGTAATTTTATATTTGAAGGTATTATGAACAGTAGTTATTAAGGGGAAGAAATAATATGTCGACTGTGAAGTTTCAAAATGGAAAGCTCTATCAAACTTTACAAATTGATAACTGAGCTTTAGTAGAGATGCACTTTAGTTTTTACCCTTGTTATTCCTGGAATTTGGACTACAATGCTGATATACATACAAACTAAAAATGATTGGGTTTGCTACAAATGGGGCTTCTAAGGTCTTGAAATGATAGGGCCCAGCACAATCTCTGTTACATACTTTGATAGAGTAATGAAGTTTCAAGTCATCAGCAGAACATTAGTTGCTTTGTAACTAACATTCCTGCATGGAAATATAAGGTCCAATGAAATTGCATTTCAAATTTATTGCAGACTGTGCATTTCTGTTTTCCTGGGCAAATATTTCGTGAGACCGAGTTTCCCCTTTTTCCACTTTTTTTTTTGAAGCAAGATTGTGCAATTTTGTAAATCCAGCATAATGTTTGGGCCTCTTGGAGATGTTATTGCAGTCAAATCCTTTACCTGTCAAGATCATGGGAATTAAAACTTGTAGATTCTTACTACACTGGTTACTATGCTTATGTGACAGGTAACAAATCCCTTTTCATTGTAATGATATCAATGGAAGTAAATGAAGGGACCTTGTCAACTACTCTGCCAGTAAATCTCATTAGTTCATCCGAACTGAAGATTCAAGGTAGCAATCAATGGCAGCCTCTTCAGACTTTTGTGACAATATCCAACCATTTTGTGCTTAAAGGAAAAGGACTTAGATTCCGTGGAACAATTAGTGACTGTAACAGTGCAATGCAACAGTTGCACTATCAAGTAAGTGCATAATATAGTGTACTCTTGTCTTAAAAGAGAAGCAGAAAAGAAAAAGAATACCATGGGAATTTACATTACACAAAATTGGTAATATTTGTGTTTCTTTGTTTATGATGTAAACGTTTGTCTTAAAGCCAACAGTCTTCTAAACTCATGTTTGACTATAGTGTCATTATAAGAAATTTGTGGAATAAAACTTTATCATTTAGGCTTGTTCAGAACCCCCAGAATTTTATTTTGCCTACGAAGGCCATTACGTCTGATCACTTATGTAAGTTATATCCAGTGATTTAGTATATATAAAAAATTTAACTTCAATATTCTGCTAACAGGATAGGGGAAATGATGCAGTATTGACTCTAAAGGTGAATGATTTGGGAAATTATGGATGCTATCCTGATTGTTCAGAGATGATATCGACACCACTTTGTAATGAGGTTATCGTGAGTCTTATAAAAAGAAGGCCGGTACATCGTTTGGAAGTTCTTGGTACCTTTTCTGCTATCATTTTTATGAGTACTTTTTTTCATTGTCTTATCAAAAACAAGAGTTCATTTTAATCTATATATATATTACATCTTTCCAATCCGATATGAACATCAATAGCCATCAAAAGTTCATTTTAGGTAACTTGTTACCTCTGCACCAGCCACCAGATAGAGGATAATTTAGTATTATTATTTTAACAGGTTTCCTTGACATTTTGCAGTGCTTAGATATATAATAATCTTGGAGATTATCATGATGCTTCTTCTGGGAGCTATGCTTCTTTTCTTCATTTGCAAGTGTCTAAATGCCCTGCATAGAGATAGACGTGACTCCTTTAATGTTACACCCTTCTCAACTGATGAAAACCTCAACCGTTACAATGTAAGTCTTATTTTCCTTCATAATATATTTATCCTCTGTCCAAGTATGCACAGACCATTACAATATGGAATTGTCTAAGTTCTTAATGTCGTTTGATTATATTCATTATATTCATCAATCAAGTAAACATATTAGAGTAGATGCTGTGCATTCATTGATCACCCTCTGTAGATTTTCTTTCCCTTGTTCCATGTAAATAGACCCTTAGATTTAGCATTGGCTTGTTGATAAAATAGTGTCAATTGTGGACATGAAATAGGATGAAAGTATTGTTTTCTTTTAACTAACATGTCTTTAGCATGGTTAGCAAACGAAGAAGGTGAAGACCTATGCTGCTTCATAATGGCTTTACATTTTCCTTTTCGATCTGTTCTTCTAGATTTGCCTTGTGGTCAAACTATATTGTGGTGGTTATTAATGATTGGACTAAACCCCACTAATCCTTCTTCTACTCTTTTTTTCTTTAGCTATTATGATTTGTTCTATCTGGTACACTTTTTGGAATGAATTTTGCCTCTATTCCTCTTCTTGAAAAATAGAGTAAGCTTCGGTAGCAATTCACTAGTCCATATCTACTTTATCCCTGCATAGATCTTCAACTTACTCTTGTTTGTAATTCTGCAGCGCAACGGTAAAGTTCATCAGAAAATATGACAGCCTGAAAGGATGCCCAGTGTGGATCGATCAGCAAAGAACACAATTCTAAATCGCCACTATATTATTTGTTGATGGGTTTACAGATCCCAAGTGCTACAAACGAGTTGCATTTTGTTATCTGTTCCAATGTATTTGGTCTCGAAACTAATCTGCTTAAAATAATTTGGACGGTTGAATTCTTTATTTATTCCATTTTATCATATATTTTGTGCAAATGTTGATTTAGTGCGGTTGTTCAATCGACCACTAATCGACCACGTGAAAACACAGCTTAGGCAGAAGACTTTGTTAATCTTATAAATCCACACTGGTTTACAGATCACTGGAATTATACTAGTTAAAAGCTTTAGCACTGGGAAAGAAGAAGATAATATTCTTTATTCTATTAGGCATTATTGTTATTGTTGTTTTTTTTTCCTGAAGGAGACTTTTCAACTAAAGTAATTGGTTGCACGTGGAAAAAGACAATTAGACCGCTGCCAATGTTTCTATTAATCCATCTCTAGATCAATATAAAAAAAGTAATTACGGTTGACTTTAACCTTTAATATAGGTGACTAATCTGTCTCTATTAACCGTCAAATTTTGATTATGATAACACTCTATATTTAAATCACCCCGCTTAAAAGAGACAAAATCATTGGTTGCATGTACTTTGAAAATTTGGGTTACTTCTATTATGCTGATTTCATATTTGTGTCAATGCTTAGAATATGAACAAAAATAAATTGTTAACGTTAAGCTAACGTGGTAAGCATCACAAAATGAGTTGCCAATAATTATTATATCAATGATGTACATGCATGTATCGATGAATCTATATATCAATTAGAATTGTTTATGCACTGCACATAATTGACATTGTCTATTTTGGAAGTGCGAATGTGCTGTCTATCGTGTAGACTTCCTGTTTAAAAAGTATAACAACAACCATAATAATTAAACATTATTCTAGCAGTGGGTCCGCTATAGATTTTTTTCAGTCATTATTTATTTTTAACTATATTATTATTTATATTTAAAAAAATTTTATTTTATTTTATTATTATTAAAAATTATAATTTTCCTAGTTTAATGTACATATTTATTATAGAGCATGTAATGATTTTCTAATTATATATTCATATCCTAATAAATGTGTCTTCAAAAGTTTCTATTCAATGATCATGTAACTTCAACTCTCTAATGTTATCCTTTCATATTTTATCTTTTTTTATATGTCCTTATATCTATTTTAATATATTTATTTTTATAACTTGTATCTTCAGCTATAAAATAGCATGTTTTCATTTCATAAAACTTTCTTTTTAAGTTATAAAAGTATTTTACCATGACAAAGAATAACTAATGCCCCCTTCATTTCAACTATCATACTTATATTTTATATAAAACATTTATTTTAATTTCTCTATCCTTTTATAAAAATAATCCAAAATACTTAAAATGTTAATGCTGCGCGTTTGATTAGGTGTAATATAATCAAGTTTGTAATGTAATCAAATTTATAATATAATGCAATTAATATCACATTACTGTATTTGGTGAAAGAGTTTCGCATGTAATCTTTGATTACAAGATAGATTATATTCTTTTGTTTGATGTTCATTATTTTTTATAAGAAATATAATTCATATTATTATAAAATGATAAAAATATCATGTGACCTTTGCTTGCGACAGTCGGCGGTTTAGGGCGGCCACCTGTGGTGGCGACGGCAGGCGATGACGGTGACGATCGACAGTGGCCGATGGTGATGACCGATGGCAATGACTGGTGGTAGCCGACAACGACAACCGGTGGCGACGACTGGCGACGACCGACAATGGTGACGACCGGTGACTGCAACGACCGATTGATGCAAGAAATGGACTAAGAGTATATTTGACATATTAAATCTTTGAGTTTGAATGTAATCCAGATAACATAGTATTTATTTACTTTGTAACACAGATTATAAAATTTTATTATCTTTTGTAATTCAGATTATATTATATTCAATATTTTAAATTGAACCAAATAAAGTAATAAATTTTGTAATGTAATCTTAATTACATTACTTGATTACCCCTCAGCAAACACGCTTAAGCTACAAACAACACTTCCTGTTTTTTTAAATAATTAATTATTTATAATTTATTTTTATTTTAAAAAAAAAATGAATTCTCGAATTATACTATTTAAAGTTATTATGGTTTTATGTTTTTTATTTTGTCAAATTGAATAATTGATCGATAATTATTAAGTTTTTTCATTAAAATCTCAAATTTTTATATTATAAAAATAAATATTTTACGCTTTATGGATTATTCATTAGAAATCATTAGGTGATGAAACAACCTTAGAAAAAGAAAATAATATTATTCTTTTTTATATAGATTTTAGTTGTTCATCCTTTGTCTTATATGCTCCTTTAAACAAGTGGACAGATAAAATAGTATCAATCTATCCACCTCTCCGGTCTTAACTTCTACACTTTCAGTCGAACATGGCAAACTTTTTTTATTCAATCCATTAACTTAAATAAGTAATATATATATAAAATATCTCAATTTATATACACATGTCCATTGCCTTCAAACTACATCCTAATGGATACAATTTGTTCGACTCTCATAATTAAAAGATTTTTTCTAGATTTGTGAAGTAATAATTCCGATTTCACAAGTGAGTAGTCTCTCTCTCTTTCTCTTTTTTTTTTTCTTCTGATTTTAACGAGACATCTAAGCAGTGAATAATAATAATAATAATAATAATCGATAAAGATTTATCAAACAAATAATATATATTTCAATAATTACTATGATTTCATACCTTATTCATTGCATCAATAAGTGATGCCCTCACACATTCACACATTCTGAAAGGGATAAATGAGATATTTTTTTCCCAGCGAGACATTTTCGCATCCATGGAAAATTGAATCTAAGAACTATTATATCAAATAATTATACAGATACTATCTGCATAAATCCGCGGAGGCTTCCATACGATATTCATAATTATTACTATCTTTGCGATAATACTATATGAAATTATTCTCCTATTCATTGAATTCTAACATTGCTTATGTTCCAGAAAACTAAAATTTGAAAAATTAATTAATTATGTCTGTGAATGAATTTCACTTTTCCCCCCAAATTTTAAGGGCCTATTTTCTCAGAGAACGAGCTCCGATTTGGTCAACCATATCGAATCTTTTACAAACGACGGCTTCAGGAACAATTAAAGTCAACACATGGAGCAAACCAAAAAAAAAAGTACAAATCCACATCAACTACATCGCACTTCCTCATCCATTAACAACTTCAATAATTTATTCTTCTTCTTCTTCACCAACATGATCTGGTCACCGGCCGCCGGCTTCGGTTTCATTGGGGAAGCATCTGGTGGTCGGAGATCAGGAAGGCGTAGGTGTAGACCACCCCCGCCAGGCCCCCACCGATCAGCGGCCCCACCCAGTAGATCCACAGCGCCGAGAAGTCCCCGCTGGCCACGGCGGGGCCGAACGAGCGCGCCGGGTTCATGGACCCACCAGAGAAGGGGCCCGCCGCCAGGATGTTGGCGCCCACAATGAATCCGATGGCGATGGGGGCGATGGTTCCCAGCGACCCCTTCTTCGGGTCCGCCGCCGTTGCGTACACCGTGTACACCAGCGCGAAGGTGATGATTATCTCGAACACCACCCCTTCGCCGGCGCCCACCCCCGCTCCCAGTCCATGCGTCGGCGTGTCCTGTATAACGTATTTTTTTTTATTAAATGTAAAAAAAAAATATTTTTTTTTGAATTTAAGATGTTTAATTAAATATATTACAAGTCCGGTGGTAAACTTGACGAGAAAAGCCCCGACGACGGCTCCGAGCAACTGCGCCACCCAGTAGAAGACGCCTGTGAGGATGGTGATGTGGCCGCCCAGCGCCAGCCCGAATGTCACCGCCGGGTTCACGTGCCCGCCGGAGATGTTGGCGCTGATCGACACCGTCACGAAGAGGGCGAACGCGTGCGCCACCGCCACCGCCACCAGCCCCGCCGGGTCCAGCGCCGCGTCCGACGTCAACTTGTCTTTAACAATTAATCAGTTAATTAAAATCCACTCGTTCATTTAATTAATCAGGAGTAGTATATTATATATAAATATATATACTGTAGGCGATGGCGGAGCCGACGCCGGCGAAGACGAAGAGGAGCGTGGAGATGAACTCGGCGAGGTAGGCCCTGAGCGTGCTGGCGCTGAAGGAGTCGTCGAAGCGACCAAAGGCGATTCCGGCCATCGTCGGACGTCGATCGTCAGCTCCTGTCTCGAACAATGTTGATGGATGGGGGGAGAATATACGAGCGGCCGCATATATATATTGACGCGGTGACGTAAGTAGGGCGGGGAGCAGTTGGTGAAATGAGTGGACGAGGAATAGGCCGAACTTATCCAATGCCGGCACGCCAGCTGTCACCGACATGCGGCAGCGACGGGATTGTCGAGTAGCTCATCAATGATTTACGTTTGCGGGGCCCGCTCAGCCGACCCGCCTATGGAGCCATCTCGTGGTGGGCCAGCCCTGACGAAGACCGACGACAGGCATTTTTTTTAGTAAATTAATAATAAAATAAATTTGGTAAGTAAAATAAACAAATTAGCGGTCGCAGCATTTTTTGGATAAAAAAATAAAAATGAATGGTTGCTGGTAGTTTGCCGTCTAAACCCAAAAAAAATATCTATATCAATTACTTCGATTAAGGTGACGTGGAAATTTATGATGATAAAACTTGGGACTCTGTTATTTGAATAGTTTGTATTATGGATCGATCCATTAAGTCTGATTTTAAAATTTTTGATTAATTTTGTAATAGATTAAATTAATTAATTTTATATTTAAGTTTAATTGGTTTGATTTATTCAAAATTTTTTTATTTAATCTGTTTTAATTTGTTTCCATTATTCAGTTGTACCAATTGGATTTTGATATTGATCACCTTGGAGTTTTATAGATTTTCACTAAGAAGTTAGTTAATAATCTTTAATTCTTATAAAGGAAAATTAATCACATCCGAACAGATCTTTGTGAAAATCACATTGCTCTTGGTCCCCAACGTGGTTTATGAAGAGAGAAACAAAACGATCGGGCGAGAGGAATAATTGCCGCATAGATCTTTTGACAAAGGACAGAGGAAGGGTGAGAGGGAATCGTCCATTCCGTCGTCGGGACCTCAGGAAGGTTGAGTGAACCTCTCTTCATGTGACGTGGACCGTTGTAGGGGAGCTGCGACGGTTTTATATTTTTTTTTAACGACCAATTCATAAAAAAGAAAAAAAAAAGATCTTTTGGCATTTTGGATGCTCACTCTTTTTATTTAGGGTTTCAATTCCATTAGCACATTTCTTATGGAGCATGCCTGCCGTGCAATGTAAAGTGCCCCTATAAAGTGTTTTAGAGCATCCATAAGGGAAATTAACGGGGCTTCCATTTGGATTACATGTCAAACCCAAAGAGCTCACATGTCAAACTCAAGGAGCTCACATGAGGAAGCTCCTTTTAATTAAGTTTAGGAGTCACTCCCTATTTTTATTTTTCAGCTTAAAAAAAAGTAAAATATGTTTATAATTTAATCATGACTTTTTTTTTGGAAAAAAGACGAGTGAGATAAAAAAATAAAAAGTTGTTGAAAGTTTTTTTTTTATATAGTGAGAGATAAATACGAATATTTTTTTAATGTGATATTGATACGATATTATAAGGTCATAAAAAAATCTCTGAGAGCTTCTATCTCTACCACTAGAGATGATATTATTTATCTTAAATGATTAGTATCATTGTTACACGATTTTATATGAAAAAAATTAGATATTTATAAGATATTTATCTTACTATTTTATTAAAAATCTTCCCTTTTTACTAACTAATATGAAGTCTAAAATGAATTTACGTTAATATCTTTTTTTCTATTCATACTAAAAATAATTCCAAAGTTTATTAGTAATTCTACAAGCGAAACAACCAGTGATCTAGAGTTCGAGACTTAGCTGCGGCGTATTATTATGAATTTTTCTCATCATTAATTTTATCTGGTTATTTTATATAAAAAAATATAGTTCTCTTTAGTTTCACATCTTAGAATTGACAACACTATTATCAAAGAAGCTTCTATAAATACTTTAAGCTTAAAAAATATACTTTTCTTAGTTTTTTTTACTAAGATAAGTATAATATTAAATTAAATTATTTTTTTGCATAGGGAAGCCCGTTACAGTAGTTTGTTGCTGTGCATTATTGCACTATTGCATGAGTCTGACGAATCTTACCTAAATAATTAATTCTTGTTCTTGAAATTATATTACGCACGCAACATGTGTACCGATCACTAGTATATATACTGGACTCAACTGTTAAATGTTATTACATACCCTATTTTTCATTTATATGGGGGTTTGTTAGAAATGTGTACAGAAAAGGAGGTGGAAAGGAAGAAGGAAACTCGATGTAAAAATGCATCGGTAGGGGAGCGTTCCGCCTTAGAGCGAAGCACCCGAGCAAGCAGGTGTGGACGAAGCGAAAGCGAGAATGTCGGCTTGAGTAACGCAAACATTGGTGAGAATCCAATGCCCCAAAAACCTAAGGGTTCCTCCGCAAGGTTCATCCACGGAGGGTATATGAGTTTAGTTACACATTAGAAGTTTAAAGGTATTATGGTTGGTTTATATTATTGCATATGCATTGATGATATAAACAAATGTATGAGGAGAGACTCTCTCTCATGATGGGTAATTCCGTAACTTCTCGGCAATGATGATCGATATTAAACCCAACATTGAATGACCATAACTCAGTCATTCATTGCAGCCATGGATGTTTTAGTCGCATCCGCTTAGCATAGCTACTCATGATAGCACTCGGGTCCTTTCTTAGATTGTCACGAATAACCAATGCTTAGTTATGTGTATGGTTCTACCGTTGTATCTTAGAAAATAGACAACCCGAGAGAACCCTAAAATATAGTCGAAGGTGGGGCGAATTTATTTTAAGGAACTGCATTGAGCTCAGGCTTCAGCATCTCCTTCGGTAAATTCCTTTTCTGACTTGGCAACCTTGACTCCTGACTCAACTTCTGACTCTGCTTTTAATTCTAGCAACCTAGCAGGTCAATCTGACTTTCAAGATAGATCTCATCGGATAAGTTTGAATTTAATTTGTAAATTTAATATTTTTGTTCCTAAAATCTCCGGTAATAGATCGTCCGATAAAATAATTTTAAATATTTAAACTTTTAAATTTGAGATAATTCACCATCTTCTTAATTTGTTTATCGGAAAATTTTGACTTATGTGGGGTTGAGTTCATCGCTCCAGATTCAACGTTACCTAATTAGTTAATTATTGTTATTATTTTATTAGATAGATTTTAAGCATAACATATTTATGTTCGGAGGTCGACTTTAAAGATCGTACTTATTAAAATTCAAATTCCCATTCTCTTATGGGCAAGGAATGCGAGAAAGTAGTAAAAAACTTTTATTGTCCCTACTAAGGGAAAGGATCAACTTCAGTTTGGTATATAACCATATTCATGGCTTTAAAGCAAACAAATAAACATAAATCATCAAAAAAATCACAATATTATTATTTCTGCAAGTGCAACAACCACAATTTTGTAAATGGAGAATTGATTAAGAACAATGGTTAAATATCCAATATCAATACTGCATTAACCTATATATTATATTATAATTCATCAAATATTCAATCGTGGAAGAGTTCAATGATCGTTGATATCCAATTGAATAAATTCTATTTCTTTCAATTTTTTAGTCTATTATTCAGTATAATTATTTTTTAATGAAAGATAATATTTTTATTATGGTTCCAAATCTATTTACAAAGCTGTTATAATTTTTCAGAGTTTTCCATCGTATTTTCCTTTTCTTTGATAAATATAATATTTTTTAATCAAAGGGTACCCTAATTTTATAAATCATCACAAGGATGCTTTTTTTTAAAAAAATTAAATTAAATGAGCACTCTTCTCATGATTTAATTAAAAAAATATTTCTAAAATTTTCACTTGTGTAGAAACTACATGGTAACTTTTACTATGTATAGAAGTTAGTCGATAGCTTCTACATGTTGTAGAAGCTACCGAATAACTGTTAAAGCATGTTTATTGTGAGTTTAGAATTAAAATTAATAATTTATATCATGTAGAAAATATCCAGTAGCAAGTATAATGTGTAGAAGCTACTCAGGAGTTGTTACAATATATTTAATATGAGTTTAGAATTTAAAATTTAAGATTATTTATCAACTTAGTCAAAATTATTTAACATCATCTAAATCACTTTAAAACCATTATAAAAAGTTATTATGTGGTTACTATAATTCTAAATCTTAAACATTAAGTTCTACATAATATAAATTTTAAAATTTAAATTTTAAATTATAAAGTCATTTTAAATATGTTGCAGTAGTTACCGAATTAACTTGTATAACAAATTTTAAATTCATTTTACCTATGTTGTAGTAGTTTTCGAGTTAACTTCGATAAATATTGGAGGTAAGATTTTTAAGACAAAATCATCGAAGAAGAAGAGACGTCTATTCAATTTTTTTAAAACTAATGCTGATTTAATATTTGTCTTGGGACGCAAATCTAAGCAAGCAATGTTCCCCGCTTGATGTACGTTATAATATTTACCAATATGTATCGAATTGAATTAAGCACGTCCACGTTTCCCATGAGGAGAGATGGGCCCAGCTCGAAGGCCCACAGGTCGTAGCACGTTACGATACGCCGCAACATATCGACGAATAACCGACACGTAACATATCACTTAACGAGGTGAGTACGGTTGTGCGGACTAGCAATCCCAGCAGGGCTCGAGCCTCGAAGGTCGAAGGGCTCAAGTAACGGCCATCGTTACGCCTCACCGACGCGTGTTCCGCAAGGCAATAAACAAAACGGTACGTGAACCGTTTTAAACGATCCCCGCCACGAAAACGTGCCAGACGCGGTCTAGTACGCACTCATCCTCTGGATATGAATAGTGTACATCCAATAGAGAGTCGACACGCGGCTTATTCATCGGAGAGGATATCGTCATTGTTTGTTTCCGCGGAGCAACATACATTGCGATCAATATTTAAATCGAGGAGGCGACGTGGCATTAGGCGAGCCGCTCTTCGATCACTTCGGGTCTCTTTATTTACGCCTCCGTAGAACGACGCACTCCTTCAATGCTCCGCCGCGGCTCCGCTCGACTCTCTCGCGTGCGTCCAGGTACTGCTCGTCCTTCATTGTCTCCCTCAACTCATAGATCTGGTCGTCTTTTATTCGATTTCTCGCAATCCCGTCGTTGCATTGCTTTTTGGGCGATCAAGTCCTTGGTTCCTCTCGATCTGTACTTGTTCTAACGTCGATCGCTGTTAGAATGACGGAGAAGAAAAGAGTTGATGATTGATTTGGCCTGGGGGATGAAATCGAGAGTATGGATTTGACAAGATAGCTGAAAGAGTTGGGATTCTGTTGGGTTTTTAGAAGGTCAAGGTTAGGCGATTGTTTTTACCACCATGGGTAGCTTCTGATGTACCCGTGAGAGTATGATCTTTACTTATTTCGCTTTGATTTACTATGGCGGGCGATTGTAGCACTGGAAAATCTCTCATTCTGCGTTTGGGATGAGATCTGGTGGATTTGTTTTGCATGGGAACGGAACTTTTTCTTCGCCGGTGGTTTCTGTATATTTTAGGGTTTATTTGCTTTCGTCTTTTGTTGTCTTAACTATCGTTTGAGAGTTTGCTCTTCAGGCATCAACCGTCGAGCATCTTTTTCTCATTTTTAATTGGCGAGTACGTTTCATGGACATAATTCTGTAGAGATGTGTGTGTTTAAATATTTCACGGCGCATAATTATATTGATGAGTTCGTACAAAATGAATGCTACATTCTATAATGTGTTAGCTTGACGTCCTTTCAGAATGTTTTTTCCGCATTTGATTTGTGTCTGCTTCACTTAACTAACTGGCTTATACATATGTATCATCCGGTTTCACTCTTGCCTTTGCGGCAAGTTCATCTTCACGGTGTTTAACTGTTTATCTTAAATATTTGAGGTTGGATCTTATATATCCACTGTGCTGCAACTCTGTAATAATATCTCAATCACTTAAATAATTTATAAGAACATTAACTCAACTGTACTTTGATCTACTTTCACTTTCTACTCAGAATCAATTAAATCCATTTTAGTTATAGAATCTATTTATTACTTTTCAACATATTCATGTCATCGTAGCCTCATTGTAGCATCTCTTGGAGAGACATCTAATTACTCTAGGATATTATTATAATTATTTTTCCTTTGGTTAAGTGCACATGTTTTTTTAATTTATATAATACCCTTCAGCCAAATGATGCCTTTGAAGGAATTCATTGTGTTTTACAATACCCTTCAATTTACTATTGCCTTTGAAGGAATTTATTGATTTTGATGTTACCATTTAGTTTAATATTGCCTTTGAAGGAATTTATTAAGATACCATATTTTTCTTCCAATTTTAATTAGACAAGTACAAGTTATAATTTTATAAAATTTAACATAGAAAACTATTAGATCACACACTAACCAGTACCATGTTTTGGGTTCAAAAGCATATACCTCATAGGATCTCGGAAAAAAATACATGCATAGTTAATAAAGAGAAACAATTGCACAATCACTTCACTTGTTTAACACGATTAGGCCGCTACCAATCTATTCCACGATGGATGGAGAAGTTTGGAATTCACTA
This sequence comes from Zingiber zerumbet, assembly GCA_037833815.1. Taxonomy (NCBI): domain Eukaryota; kingdom Viridiplantae; phylum Streptophyta; class Magnoliopsida; order Zingiberales; family Zingiberaceae; genus Zingiber; species Zingiber zerumbet. Next base: position 2,764 of record JBBMJZ010072182.1, on the reverse strand, counting down.
AATAAAAGAAGTGTAAAATGGTAAGAATATGCTCTTGCTCTAGATGATGAATAAGAATATGCTCTTGCTCTAGATGATGAATAAGAATATGCTCTTAGCGCCATGAAGCTAAGAACTTCCAATGCTTCAATCTCTTGAACCTCACCTTGTACCTTAAACTTCTTTGATGTTCAATCATGTCCTAAACATTGGCTTATCGTTCCAACCTCTCAATTTATACTACTGGAGTCAAATTTATTTTTTGCTGCTTGATGAATAAGGATATGGGACATCAAATATAAGTGACAATCTATGAAAGTTTTGGACCAACTTTGTTGTGGGTTAGAATCAAAAGTTTGTGATATTATAAAAAATATTTCTTTAAAGGAATACAAGATTATCATTCCACCTAGGAACATAAACATTGTTTTTTATTTGGATACTTTCCTTTGGTTAAATGAACTTCTCTTCACTTATAACAAGGCTCATATGCTATTTACTTCTTCTTGTGCATACAATTTTATATGCTACCTAGAATAGTTTATTAAATGTAAAATATCATTAAATTCTTAATTTTTAAAAGCATTTATCATTTTACCATTCCATTTTTGGTATTTGTTTACTATTAATTTATAATCTTTTGTTATTAAATTCACGGGCTTGGATGCGCACAACATGGGCCTATTGTACTCACATATTTGTCAGGCCTGTGGCTCTTTGCTGTAGGTTGTGCTCAGTACAACTTTTCTAGAACTGTGTTACCTTCCATTGAACCAACTAAGATCCAACTCATGGCATTTTACGATTTTGATGTGGCCCATTTACACCCCTATTGTGATCCTAGTCTTAATTAAGTGAAGTTGCGATCCTGACTACTACACTAGTAGTTCTGAGTCATAGGATTTCTATATCTCAATGTTCAGTATGCATTTGTAGCCATGTTCTTTCCTAATTTATTGATTAATTTTCTTTTATAAGAGTGAAATTCATTTCACCTCTTTAATTTACTCCTTTCTGCTAAAATTCTGTTCTGAGTTTTTGTTACTCATGAGATACGCTTGAGATTTTATCCTTCATTTTACGAAATACCTTTTAGAGATCAAAACAAAAAAATTTATTTTCTTGTATTTGTATTAACTATAGATAATGAAAATGCTCAATCATAATGTGTAATTTTACCATACAATGCAATGGCTCACTTATGCAATAAAGATAAGTCAGCCATGCTACTTTTGACATGCTAAGATTGTTGCTTGCTGCTAGAGATTTTCTGAAAAGAGCCAATCCTTATCTAGACACACTTGTATGATTTTGCAGAAAATTTTGCTTGTTATTGATCACCTTAGCTTTGCAACTTCATTGCACTTTTTTCAGAAGCCCGTCTATAGGAGCCTTATGAATGCTTTGTCACACATTCCTTCTCTCCAACTTGGCATTTCACACCAAAGTCTCGTCTCAAATTTCAAGCACCATTCAAGCAATTCATCTAGACCTATTTGTAAGGTATTCCATAAAGAAGAACAACAACCAAGTTTTTATCCCACTGTGGGGTGGGCAAGGCATTCCATAAAGAACATATTTCTTTATTCAAATGGCCTATGTTAGTGAAAGACATAATTTTGAGGTCACATTGAGAGGGGAAGATTATCTAAAAGATTGCACTACTTTTAATATGCTATTTCAATAGCTTACCATTGCATGGAGGTGACCATAGAAGTGGGAAGGGTTGCTGATTCATTCTTGGTGGTTGAGATGGATGATGTGGTAGGCTAGTAACATCAGTGGTGCACCATTGGTTCTTTTTCTCATCGTCCATTGCCGCTGCTTTCACAATGTTGATATGCTTAGTATATGTGAACCTGTATCATGTGTCAACATAGATAAGAACGATAAGAACCATTCTGGATCAGAGATTTTAAATTACAATCAACACACAAGCCTTTATATAAGATTCATCATTGTCGAATTGTATTTGACACAATAATTTTTTGTTTGCTGCATAATTTGATACTTGCTTTGAGGTCCACAGAAGACTATCATTCCTTATATTTTGTTAACAAAAAAATTTCTTTGGTCTCCCTTGACAATTTAAACATTTTAATTTAATTGATTCACCAATTTAAATTATTGAATCTATTGTTTGCCTTAAACATGACCACAATTTTTTTTTTTTGCTTTTGCATTTTCTCATTTGTCGGAGCTACAATTAATTTCTTTAGGATAAGTATATTTTATCCATTTATTTACTTTGAACATCTCTCAAAACCTTACTTCCTAGCATACCATTGCACCAATCCATAAATATATGTTGGTCGTGTTACAATTTTTTAAAAAGTTACATTTTACTCTAAGGAGCACATGACAATCACACACGACTAAATGTATGCTAATAACTTTTTACACATAAGCTTTCATTCACTTTGATCTTGTATTCACAATCTTGATGAGGTTTTTATGGGCACCTGGATGCTTATATATTGCTGAAGCATACTAGGTTTGGAAAATGCATCACAATAGAGTAAAATATTTTGTTCATTTTGGACTTAAATGACCAGGATCTGGCTTTACATTGATTGATGGACCCAACAATGGGAAGATAATTTCAACCCCATGAAGGGGAGCCTTGACGCAACGGTAAAGTTGTTGCTTTGTGACCAAAAAGGTCACGGGTTCGAATTCTGGAAACAGCCTCTTGCAAAAAAAGCAGGGTAAGGCTGCGTACAATGGATCCTTCCCCGGGACCCCGCATAGCGGGAGCTTCGTGCACCGGACTGCCCTTTTTTTT
>JBBMJZ010071621.1:0-23737 GCA_037833815.1 Zingiber zerumbet | reverse complement strand
CAAAGAACTAATCGTGATCTTATCAAGGCAACTTGTGGCGATCGAAACCCCCATGACTTATCACTCACCCTCTCATCTTTCTTGAGTGTGGCGTCAATATCCTTCCCTACATCTGAATTTCAAGGCGATCCATTCCAAGGTGCTTATCAGGATATCTTCCTAGGGACTGGTGTTGCCGACATATAGCATGACTGACAGTATGGTCAGACAGAGAATCGTACGGGGGAAACTTCCACTGTCACGTCAGGGATATGCTCGGGTTTTTGAGGTATGACATCAGACACACTTTTCTGACACATCCTTCCAAGTATGCTTTGAGAAGCATGCACGCCTCGAGAAGTGTGCACGCGCCTTCGGGGAGCCCTATATAAGGACCCCCAGATTTCGACGGAGGTATGCATATTCATTTACTGTAGCTACAGTTTTCATTTCCTTACTGCTCTACTTCTTTCTGCCGGAGGTTTGACTTGAGCGTTTGAGGGTCGTCGCCGGGAACCCCTTCCCCGCTCGATTTTGTCTTGCAGGTCCACGTCAGCAGAGGAGCCACGTTCAGTCTTCACCTAACCAGCGGAGACGCCACGTCTCTAGCATCCACCACCTCAACTCAAACATGATCGTTATATTTTTTACTAGCCATAAGATAAAATCTAAAAGTACTTATAATGGATGATTTAGCAAACCAACCATCTAGATTTATCATTCTATTAGAGGAAAATATCTTATAATACATCCTAATTTAGAATTAAATCACAAGTGTTTGGGAGCTTATGCCGACATCCTAAGAAAGATAATATGAACCCTAAAGTCAACTTTAACCATACACATTTACGTCCTAAGAAAGACCTTTTCTTTTACCAAACAAGCAAAATATTCATGCATGGACTATTTCTACACAAGCTACTTTTTCATAAATGAATAGCGTTTATTAGTGTAACAAAAGTAGGCAAGGACCCATCAAGAGCTTTAAAATTAAGTTTGATAAAAGTGAAAAAAAAAAACAAGTTTTTGCATTGATGCTCGGCGCTCCATGTGCGTAGCAGTAGTAATTCGGATTAAATTTGGATTTGGATTTAGAATTGGATTGGCAAGTTTAGAAAATTTAAATATGACACGATTTTTATTTTAGGGTAAATTGTTTGGTTTAATCTTGATTAATATTTTAGGTTAAATTATTTAATCTAAATTTGACCATTTATTTATATTTAATCCGAACTCAATCTGAAAATAATGACCCATAATTCGAATCCAATCCGAACTCGACCTGACTCAAAATATTTTATTTATAAAAACATGTTCGTTTTAACTCGAACTCAACCTGAACTAAATCTGAAAAGATCCATTTATTAAAATATGTTTATTTAAACCCGATCTTAACTAGAATTCGATTCGAATCTGACCTAAAATATATATAAATGAGTTCATATGTTATAATTGGGTCATTTTAGTTTGACCTGAATTCGACTTGTTTATTAATCGTGTCAATCATGTCGATCCAAATCTAACCCGAACCCAATAAGATTTGACCTTAACCTAATTTTTTTTGTGTTCAGTTTAGATCGTATTTTTATTTCGGGTTAAAAATTGTCACCCCTAGATGTGCACGTATACGCAGGACATTCAAATATAGAGGTTTGATGCGTTGGACGCTCCCCGTGTGCACCCACATTGGGCATTTGAGTGCAGCATGACACCCTGATCACTTCTAGGCACCCCCCGCGTGCACTGCGATGATGTGCTTGGTATCCCATATGCACACCTATACTTGGATCCTAAGTACACGCAGGATATTTGGAAGTAATCAGGGTGCTCCGTCGTACTCAGACGCCCAACATGAATACTTATGGGAGCGTATTTGGTACTCTACACACTCACAATGTATATCCACCGTGGGTCCATGGATGACTGAGTACGTGGGGTACCCAGAGCGTATTCAGCATGTGCGGATATAGATATAAGGCTTGTAATTAGATGTGAAAAATCAATTATAATGTAGTTATTTTATTTAATTATATTAAAAATTTTAAATTTATTTATAAAATGGAAAAAATAATGGTTTAAAATTTATAATAATTGGAAAAACTGAACTTGTTATTTGCCGACTAAGAAGACGAGTCATTGACTCCGCTTTCTCGTCCCCCAACTTCGCCAACAAGAGCAATAATCACTTTTTACCCTCCGATCCCCCTTCTCTCCTTCCTCGCCTCCGACTTCCCGCCGACCGGCCGGCCGAGGCCAGATCTCTCCCCCTCTCGCATCTTCTGCTTTCGCATCGCGCGCTATACCGCCCCGGCGTCACTGATCGCCTCCTCCGCGGACCTCCCCACCAGCTGAGCCCTTGCTTGCCGCTCGGGCCTGATCTACTGCTGTCCGCTGTCAGGTTGGCTCCGTTTCTCCGTGTGGATGTTTTTTCGGGGCTTGGGATGTCGATTTGTGGCTCTGCGGTTTCTTGGGAACGGATCAGTCGTGAGGGTTGAAACGGGGAAGAGCTCGAGTTCGAAGTGAAGCTTGTGCTGCGGTTTTCTTGCCAGGTTACTTTATCTCATTCATCCTAGGGATTTCTGGTCGCTTTATTTTAACTTTTCTAGTGAATCCACATGTACATTTTATCAAATTAATTTTTTCTGATTAATTTCTTAGATTGTCTTTTCCGGTTTCCATACACAAAACTGCAGAGTTCTCTAGCATCGTAGTCTTAATATTTACTGATGCGGCATAAATCTACCACAGCACCAAAGAGTGATATATTGTAGCAAAGGAAGCTTCCTCTTGCTACGATGAAGAAGCTTCCTCTTGTGACACAGCCCACTTTGCATAGATTTATAAGCAGCTTGTCGGGGATGGGTTGGCGGGGGCGCTGGAGGTGAGCGGATTCGCCTTTTGCCACCATAAGCAGCGAGTCGGGAGTTGACCCGGTGATGCCTCTTTGATACTTAAGTCACCATGATGCCACATGGTTGATTGAAAACAGAGGAAAAAGAAAGAAGGGAAAGTTTATAGAGCTAGAGTTGAGTATTTGGTTAAAACTGAACTGAATTAATCAAAACCAAACAATCCGAATTTTTTTTGAACTAATCGAACTGACTTAATTTTCTAATAAAAACTGAAAACCGAACATATAAAATATCGGTTAATTTGGATGAAAATCGAATTAACTGAAATTTTCAATAATTTACCGATTAGTTAGGGGTTTATAGGTTCACTTACTTAGGAATTTATCAATTAGTTTTTTTTATTCTGGTTTAATCGAATAGTAGATTATAAAACCAAAACCGAACCGGATTAACCGATATAACTGTTTTTTAAAGAAAATAAAATAAAATTCCGAAATAACTGAACTAAATTTTTAAATTCGATTTGTTTGTTCAGTTCAACCAAACTTTTACTCACCCCTAAAGAGAGCTCACACTAACCCTAAATTGAATAGTAGATTATAAAACAAAACCGAACCGGATTAACCGATATAACTGTTTTTTAAAGAAAAAAAAATGAAATTCCGAAATAACTGAACTAAATTTTTAAATTCGATTTGTTTGTTCAGTTCAACCAAACTTTTGCTCACCCCTAAAGAGAGCTCACTCTAACACGGAGAATATACTTGGATACTTATAAGTGCAAGAGGGAAAGATACCTATGGAGATCATGGGAAAGTGGGGACGAGATTATGGGAAGGGGATAGTAGCCTTTGTCCGCTTGTGACTTGTCGAGCTTAGCTAAAAGAGCTCGGCTAGATTGGAGGGCTCGGTCTAGTGACTTAGCCAAGAATGCCTCAGCTCAGATTGAAATAACAACTCGGACTAGCTCAGCAACTCAGACCAGCTCAAAAGCTTGGACTAGCCAGTGGCAAGATAAAACCGGGTCAAAGATGCCTTGAATCGGTGTCCAAGAAAGGCGGATCACCCCATGGTCTGCGAAATCAAAACATACAAGAAGCCGCTATCTGGGCAGCGAGCGTGAGGTGAGCATCGAGTGGACAACCCTCCTCCAACGACCTCAGTATTCTTCGTCTATGGTAAGGGCAATATGCACGAGCAATGGGTCGCTCGAATGATGCGACCTTTCTTGCCAACTGAAATTAACCACAACCTTTTGTAATTTCCACCTCAGTTTGGATCCTAGCACGGAGGCAACCAATCGAGCTAATCTGGGTGACCGTTGCTAAGGCATTGACGGTTGCAGGGAAACTCTGACCGGCTATTCCTTAGCGTCTTTAAATTTTTCAACATCTTCACTTGTGTTCCAATAAATGACGCCAAAATAATGTAGTAGAAATCTACCACCACACCAAAGAGTGCTGACGAAGCTTCCTCTTGTAATGTGGTTGACTCTGCATAAATTAACATGTGTTAGAGAGGGCTCGCTAGGAGTTGAGCTGGCGAGGTCCCTCCGATGCATAAGTCACCATGATATCCCAATGGTAGATTGAAAAGAGAGAGTAAAAAAGAAAGGAAAGTTGAGAGTCCCCCTCATCACGGAGCATATACCTGGATACTTATAAGTGCAAGAGGGCAAGATACTTGCGGAGATCATGGGAAAGCAGGGATCGTGCCCCCTGTCCACTTGTGGCCAGCCAAGCTCGGCTAAAAGAGCTCATCTAGATTGGAGGGTTTGACCTAGTGACTCGGCCAAGAATGACTTGGCTTGGATTGAAAAGACAACTCGGACTAGCTTAGCAGCTCGGCCAAGTGTAACTCAGATAATGATGATTCCGCATGACAAGTTGGCTAGATTGGGGTGGGGCCACGTAGGCGTGTCCTAGAGTAAGACTAATATCAGTGGTAACATTTATTATTATTGATTATAATACAAAAGTAAGATTTCAAACTTTATATCTTCTGTTCAAATTGAGAAATGATAAAATCATAAAAATATTAGCATCTGATAAAACATGACATTTGACTATGTCTTTCATCACTCAACACTTCTGGATAATTTAAAATGAAAAATTGATCGGTTATCTTATGCTATTTGTTCAGGCTTTTGCTTTTCATCTCAGGTTCTTGAATTTATGTTGTGGATTAACTGGCTTTCAGATAAAGGTGTAAGTGTATCGTGATATGGATGAGTTCTTTGACTAACTGCTTCAGGATCTAGTCTACTGTAACTATTTTTTATGGTATGTTGGTGAAACTTCTTGAACCATCCATGAATTGGTTCATTGCTGCTCAAATAATGGAGCAGAAGACTGATTTTCTTAGTGAGAAGTGCAATCTATGCTTGGGTTGGCTGAAACAGTTCTCAGCGAGGGGTTTGAAGAATCATCTGTGTAACCATTATTTTGGAACAAAGAAGGTGAAGGAGACCTCGAGAAGGCTGCTATTCCTGTGGTTAACTGGATGGGTCCTTTGTGCTATATGGATTTTTTGGTTTATGAACTCTCAAGCTGTAGAAAAGAGGAGAGAGATGCTAGCAAGTATGTGTGACGAACGTGCAAGAATGCTTCAGGATCAGTTTAACGTTAGCATGAACCATCTGCAGGCCCTAGCGATTCTGATCTCAACTTTTCATCATTCCAAGGAACCATCTGCTATTGATCAGGTATTAGTTTTTTTCTAGAATATTTCTATTTTTCACTAGAATATTCAATGTTATATATGCTGTTTTAAATTTAAGTAGTTGAAGATTTGTTTGATTAGAATGTGGCTCAGTTTGCTGATATTGAAATAACATGTTTTTTCTGATTTTGCCACCCCTCAGTTATATTGACTGTGAAAAGGGCCCTTCATTTGTGCAGATAATTTTTGCACGATATGCTGAAAGGACTGCTTTTGAGAGGCCACTAACTAGTGGAGTGGCATATGCTGTAAAGGTGCTACATTCAGAAAGAGAACTGTTTGAGAGGCAACATGGTTGGCGAATTAAAAAAATGGATTTAACAGAGCAGCCCCCAGCTCGAGAAGAAGATGCAGATCTTGAGATCCCAGAGATATCTCCTATACAAGATGAATATGCTCCTGTTATCTTTGCCCAGGATGCTTATAAGCATGTGATTTCAGTTGATTTGTTAACAGGAAAGGTGAGACACTATAGTTGCTCTTTTGACAGTTTTTCTTATGCTTAGAATGCAAATGCAATGTCCCTAAATTTTGTATGTATGTTAGGATGGAAAATAAGTATTGCTCATGAATGCAGTACCACTTTAGTACTTTCATTGCTTTTTCTTTATTCAAGTTCTGATGAGTTAACAGAATTGCCTGTTTTTATTCTTTCCAGTTATACAGATTTACATGATACCAAGATTTTAAATCTTAGTTTTGGTATACGTCTCAATCCCAAGACATTGTGTTACCATCGTACTGTATTGTTGATTTATATATACACACGAAATAGATTGGCATCAGTTTGGCTATGCTGACCTATATTTTTTTGATGAATTATCAATTTTACTCCACATAATCTCTTTGCTCTTTGATAAACCATACTCTCAGCTCCCTTAAAAGTATTTGTTCCTCTACAATTTGCTTTAGTACATTAAGTATTTGAGGAATTTTCTCATTATGAAATTACAACTTTGAAGGGGTTAGAATTTGAAAGTTTAAAAATATAAGACTATACTCATATTCTGACTCATATTTTTTCCAACTTGATAGTATTGTGCATTCCATCCTTCTACTCTGGTCTTGACATACTGTCAGAGCAGAATGTTTTAACCCGTATCATCCAATATGACACAATTTAAATCTATCCATGTGGTATTTGAGCTAGGAAATGATCTGCAAGTTAATATTATAATGATAAATTTTAAGTTCACTTCCAATGTTAAAGTTTTAATCAGCTAGAGGTATTGCCAATGGAGTCATTACTCAATAGCATACTTCATGTTGTTAGGCAACTTTGTTGATGAGTTTATCTTTCTGGACTCAGTATGAATGACTATATGAGGGTTACAAGCAATTGCAAGCTTCTGTTTCTCAGATGACTTTCAATTCCTTGTCAGTATATAAGAGTTTGGATCAATTATTTACATTTACAAGGCATTTATGTACTTACGTAATATTTGTCTGCTAGCTCTAACAATATGTTATTCCATATAGACCATATGCTATTTTGATGGGGCAAACTAGTCTTTTTATACAATGGTTGATGCTTGAGTAACTTCTGGATTTATAACTGATTAATAAATTTTCTGGATCTACTTCCGTACCCTTTTGTATTACATGTTGAATTATTGATCAATGGCTTGCTGTAAAAGTGATCCAAAAGGAGTCTATTGTGCCATTTGCAAGGTTACTGTGTAGACACAAAAATGACCTACAATTCTGATCTTCACATACAAAATAAAGATGTATTCAGTTAGAAAAAGAAGTTAACTTCCTATCATTATATGATAGGTTTGAACGTTGATGTATTATTAATTTTCAAATATGCTTCCTTTTATATTTGAGCTAGAATAAGCTTCCCTTTTGAAAACAGTTGGGAGACACCAAAGTTTTAAATACCATTGTTCGACAACAGCAGTCTCGAATAAGTGGAAGCATCTATACAGAGGGAGAAGCGATCTCTAAGGTAGTAGCATATCGGCAAGGGCTTAGCATTCTTCCCAATCAGTGCTAACTGATTCTATATTTACACATGGCACTCTGGTAGATTTTGTCGACTGCACAACAATATGGGTATTCTGGATATGTTAGTCGATTTTGTTCCTAGAAACAACAGATTGCTTCTTTCTTATAAATGTTGAAGTGAGGGGCCTCCATGTCCATTGGCTCCACGTGGACAAGCATGGTTGGCCTTTGGATAAATTAGTTCTTTTCCTGGCAAATTGTGCTTTTAGGATAAGTCGTTAGCTAATAAACTTTGACATAGTATTAGAGCAGTAGGTCTAAGGTGCAAATCCTACCTGTGTAATTTTTTTTTCAAAGAAAAACTATCTCTGAGTCATATGATAGGTTTGAGGTGTGTTCAAGCTTTTGAAGACTCCATGCCCATTGGTGCCACATGGATAAGTGCAGTGGTTCACTAGATAAAATCGTTTCCTTTTCTTTCCTAACAAATCAAGCTTTTGGGATAAGTTGGTGGCTAATCAACTTAAACAATAAAGAATATGTGTGCCTTTTCTTCATCTTTGTAATTTCAAAACATCATGTTGAGTTGCTACATGCTTGAGAGTAAGCTCAATTTTACTTATTTTAGGATAACTTTCTCGACTTACCCCAATGAATTGCCAGTGATTCCTAGGCTCTTCATCTAGTAATGATAATTCCTTATTATTCACAGGAAGATCGTGAAAATATCCTATGTGCAAGGGAATCTGGAAAGGGTGTTTTAACTGCTCCTTTTCCACTTCTAAAATCAAAAAGACTTGGGGTTATTCTCACATATGCAGTTTACAAATCAGAACTTCCTTCAAATGCAACACCGGCTCAGCGCATCAAAACAGCCATTGGGTAGTACTTCATACAATAATTATGCATAACCATTTTTTAGCAGAGATACCAGGCAAGAGCCTCCATGCCTGAAAATTTAACTTCATTCATGTTTTGTTGACATTTGCAGGTATTTGGGTGGAATATTTGATATTGAATCTCTAGTGGATAAGTTACTTCACCAACTTGCTTGCAAGCATTCCATTGTGGTCAATGTTTATGATACAACTGATCCTGATCGACCAATTAGCATGTATGGTTCAACTATGACAGGTACTGGTATATACCATATTAGTACCCTTCATTTTGGTGATCCAATAAGAAAGCATGAGATGCATTGCAGGTAAATTACACAAATCTGCTAATAGATTTGCTTTAGAAGAAAAAACTAATCCTCCCTATGAATCTGACTTCGATAAAAAAAAAGAAGAGACAATTCTGACATGTTTTATGTTTTCAACAGGTTCAAACAGAAAGCTCCTTTGCCTTGGCTTGCATTAACAACATCAATTGGAACTCTCGTGATTGCTCTATTAGTAGGATATATATTTCATGCCACTGTTAGCCGCATTGCAAAGGTAGAAGATGATTATAGGCAAATGATGGAACTTAAAAAACAAGCTGAAGCTGCAGATGTTGCAAAATCTCAGGTACATTATGGCCATTGATGGTTTTTTATTGGTTTCCTGTGCTTGCTTTGCACACATAATATCCAGTACCCTGTCTTGATCAGTTCTTAGCGACTGTTTCTCATGAAATAAGAACTCCAATGAATGGTGTATTGGGTGAGTACAAATTTCTTTAACTGGATTACTATTCAACTGGATTACTATTCAAAACAATTACTTGATGAGCTGCTAACAATTTTTTGCTTCACAGGGATGCTTCAAATGCTCATGGATACTGATCTGGATATGACCCAGGATGACTATGTTAGAACTGCCCATGCCAGTGGTAAAGCTCTAGTCTCGCTGATTAATGAGGTTTTGGATCAAGCAAAAATTGAGTCGGGTAAACTTGAGCTGGAAGCCGTGCCATTTGACTTGCGGGCAGTATTGGATGATATTTTGTCACTGTTCTATGGAAAGGCTCAGGAGAAGGGACTAGAGGTATTAAGAAATTTTAGAATCTTACTAGTACTTTTTTGTTTCACAAACTAATTCTCTTTCTCTTGTGCTCTTTCTGTTGTGCTGCTTGATTGTTTTGTGTAGTTAGCAGTATTTGTCTCTGATCAAGTTCCTGAAGTCCTTATTGGTGACCATGGAAGAATACGCCAAATCATCACAAATCTGATAGCAAATTCAATAAAGGCAAGTATTCAGTTTTGTCCTGGGGAAATATTCATATTGAAGCTACCCGATATGCTTAGATCTGTTTTTGCAGTTCACGGAGAGAGGACATATATACCTGACTGTGCATCTTACTGAAGAAGTGAGTTCGTTGGACATGGAAACAGAAGACCATTCCAGAAATAGCTTGAGTGCCTTCCCAGTGGCAGATAGAAGACGTAGCTGGAAAAACTTTAAACTCTTCAAACAGGGCCTCTCAGCAACTGATCCATCACTTGTGTCAACACCTTATGATCTAATAAACCTGATCATATCTGTTGAAGACACAGGGGTGGGTATTCCTCATGAAGCACAATCACGGGTATTCACTCCTTTTATGCAGGTGAGACCATCAATTTCTCGTATTCATGGAGGGACTGGTATTGGCTTGAGTATTAGCAAACGTCTAGTTGGTCTTATGAAGGGTGAGATTGGATTTGTGAGTGAACCTCAGATTGGTTCCACTTTCACTTTCACAGTGGTCCTTACAAGTTCTTATACTAACACAAATGAGTATAAATCATCTGAATTTCACGGGCTTACTTCATTGGTAGTTGATGATAGACCAGTTCGAGCAAAAGCCACTAAATATCTTCTTCAGAGGCTGGGAATAAATGCTATACTAGAAATGGACCCAAATCAAGTTCTTAATCGAATAGCTAGTGGAACAGGGGCTACAAATTTGGTGCTAATCGAAAAGGAAATATGGTTGAAGAATACTAGCATCTGGTCTTTCATTATGAGCAAACTAAAGGATGATCAGTTGGATATCCCTAAGGTCATTCTTTTGGCAAATCCTACAGATTCTTCGAAAAGGAACTATTCTAGTTCAATGGAATATATCTCAACTATAATCACGAAACCACTCAGAGTGAGCATGCTCCAACTATCTTTGCAAAGGGTTATGGGTTGTGGAGATGGGGAACATTCCCGGAATGGATGGCTTCCACAGTTGCCATTGCATAGCCTTCTTCGTGGGAAACAAATTCTAGTTGTTGATGACAATATTGTGAATCTTAGAGTAGCTGCTGGGGCTCTGAAAAAATATGGTGCTGAAGTAACTTGTGCAGATAATGGGAAGAGTGCTATAAATATGCTCAAGCCACCACACATATTTGATGCTTGTTTTATGGACATCCAGATGCCTGAAATTGACGGGTATGTCTCATTTACTTTGTCACTTGTCATTATTTTCTTCTGCAATTGGTTCTCAAAATACAGTGCTCTTGAGAAATAATATGACATCCTTGTTAGGATGTGTACACTGTGTTAGCATGCAATTTGGCTGTATTTTTTTACTTATAATTTACATGTTCTTCACAATGTTTTTTACCCTTTTTTCATGAATGTAATTTCAGGGTTTCTAAAGTAAAAAATTCTCTTATGCAGAAGATGTGAAAATGTTCGCATCTCAAATATACTTGTGAAAGGATTCACGGACAATTTCTCGACCTATGATGATAACTTCTTTATGTGTATCTTTAGATTTGAAGCTACGAGAAGGATCCGGGAGATGGAAGCTGATATAAATAGTAAACTAAAGCATGGGGAGGTGCTGCTGGATTCTCTGGGGAATGTATTGCATTGTGACGTGCCCATATTTGCCATGACAGCAGATGTGATCCAAGCAACACACGAGAAGTGCCTCAAGCTTGGAATGGATGGCTATGTTACAAAGCCTTTTGAGGGGGAGCAGTTGTACAGGGAACTGACTAGATTCTTTAAATCAACAAAAAAGAATCAATAGTCATGTTGAATAGGAAGGTAGGTCAAAGCAAGATCATGGCATGGTATTAAACCACTTCCACATCAGGCACTTCTCAATGGAATATTGAGTTAATTCGTAAAGTAAGCAACTCTAACTGTTCTTCTTCTATCCATTATTTATTTGTTTACTAATCTTTCTGCAAGTTATGTAAATACTAAATTGTGTTTGCACCTTAGATTTATGTAATTATTGCGCACATCATAAGTTGAAAGAAGATAATTTGACATAACAGTGTCAAGGAGATATTTCAACTGTCATATGCATTCTCTGGGTATGTCGAACTGCAGACAGTGTGTGTTGTTGATTCCGACAATCTAAAACATGTAAAGCAGCACCCCTACTTGACAATTTTGTTTCCTGGATATTGTCAATTAGCCAATAGAATACAGGACGGAAATTCTCAATTAAGGTTTACAGAGTGGTAGCTGACAAGGTGGGTGGTAGGGATAAGTAATCTAAAATATCACAATGAGAGTTTTGAGTCAAATAAGCCATCTGTACATGTCTAGTTAGTACATCTAAACCACCTGTTATCAAACATCAATGAGAACTTGATGTTGGTTCTAAGACTTGGATATTTGGTGCCAACTTAATAAAAAAAAAAAAACCATTGAGAACTTGCTGCCCTCATGGGCGTAACCGAGTAGGTACTCGGGTGAGGAGTTGCCACAATAGGTTTCGGGTTCGAATCGCGGAGTTTACCCCGGTTAGCTGAATGACTCCCGTGATTTACTTCCTTCCAATGTGCTTTGGGCGGTCTTGGAGGGGCCTCTAGGGTGAGGGTTATTACCTTTTTTTCTTTTTTTTTTTTGCCACAATCATTGTGAACTTGCTTAGGCAAATTAATCATCAACCATTTGTGCTTCCAAAAATACAAAAACAACTTGCACTAGGTTTTATAACGTGGAACCATAATTAACTCACTATAAATAGTTTGGTTGAATTTAATTTCTCAAACTTTTCTCTTAGCCAAGTAATGCAACATTTCCATAGGAATGGAGTACAGTTGGTCACAACTCAACAATATAAAAAAACAAACTTACCATTCGGAAGTCTTGTAGATGTATAGGATGATTAGAAGCTTTTATTAGTGTCGGCAACAACCCAATTTTGGCTGGTACTTTTATGATTAGAAGCTTTTAATGGCCTCATGAGAAATGCGATGCAACACACGGTCTTGGTAAATTTACTCTGCTTGCCTTTTTTGTATTTTCAATGCCTATATGCTAATTGGACTCTACTGATCTTCAATCCTATCTTGTATTCTCTCTCCCTCCCTTAATGCAAATTAGGAATCTAACTTTCAACGATCTTGGTGATTTCTACAAAGGAACCACAAGAAGGCACAAGCAACTAGACAATGATAACAATATCAATCTCTTCAACACCCACTATAGTTTGTTAATCTCAGCAATCAGTGTTTCTTAATTCTTCTAAATGAACTCCAAATATGGATTCAATGGTGTCTAGATTGTAGTTTACATGAATCTCAAGTTTCATGATTGGCAAGGGAAGAGGGGATTGTCTGTTTCAGAGTATGCATGCTCCACTACATGATCCATTAAATTATTTTTGTCATATCATGTGCATCATCTTTAATGTTTTAGTCTCTAACATCGATAAAGATTAATATAATTTGAACATAGTACTTGCTTGCATTGTAGCCAATTTAATCATCCATAGGCAACTATTCCGAAACTAACTATCCTTTTCCATTCATTTTCAAAGGGTGATAGCGGTGTTGAATGTGTCTTTTGTCCTTCAAATTGTACTATAACTTCACATGAAGCTTCATGCGTTCTGCAAAACCATGTGTGAAAATTTCTTTCTCAAACATGGTTCGAGGATAAATGCAGCTCTTGGTCCAGGATAGAAACCGTCGACCGCTGCTGCTTCTTTGTCCAATAAGTGGATCGCAGAAGATCCAAAGTTTTCCCTGTAACATACATTGTATATAGATTAACATGCACTTTGTTGTTTTTGTTTCTTTCTTCTGTCTACTGCCTAATTATCGTGATAAAACATGTCTTCCTCGTAGAGTTAGAATTCTTGTATGTAAATTATACATTTAATAAAGTATGTGGCTTGTGAATTGATTTCGTTTTTGTTAACTTCTCTAATCAGGTGATTTTGTTTCTACTTATTCATTAGATGATTTTGTTTCTACTTATTCGATTGTGTTGCATTCGCTAACGCTCGCTCGTTTATCTTTGTTTTATCTTCCCAAACAAATGAGTTATAAGCGGAGAAATAACATGTATGTCTGATGGACCTAAGAGATATCAAATGCTCATGATTTCTTGATATCGTAGCACTTGGAAATAATATTGTAGTATGAAATGATGTTCTCATAGACACTAACCTTTAAACTTATCATTGAGGATTCCCTAATTAATTAAATGACTCCAAACATTCAAAAGGTGGCTCGAAGTTCCTATTAATGTAAGATCCTATAGAAAAATCTACTGTACATAGTTTTATCTTACAAAAGATTCAAATTCGTGGCATCTAGATCACTTTACTATTGCATGCTCTCCTTATAATGGCTCCAAACATTCGTAGACCGAAAACTTACCCTCATTGTTTCAAGAACAGGGTTTGATATTCACACATCTAAGCAAATGAACACAAGCAAAGACAACACTGGATCATTGAGAAGCAAAAAAATCCTAATGTTTAATCTGAAATGAAAACTACGGCCAGGCGAACTGTAACGGTAGAGCTACGCAAGCTGATTCTGAAGAGCCTTCTTCCCCCACATGAAAAATGCTACAACAGTTGGAACCATTAGCCTGATCAGACACTAGTACACTATCTGCATTCTGCTCCTCTATCCCTCCGGCACACGAAAATTCAGCAGGTGTGACATTCTGGCCGGGTATCGGAGGGAGAGAGTAGTGTGGGAAACCATTGTACTGCAAACTCAAAGCAAGAGGTTGATCTAGCTGTTCGGCTGGTGGCACCATATGGCTTAAGCTAATGTTGGAAGTCCGATTTGGTGATGACAGAAGAGAGAGAGCACAATCAGAGTCGCAGACTTGAGCTAGCCCATCGATGAACATCTTGTTGCTGCCGTTGCTTCCATAGGGAAGAGCGGTCTCTTCCTCCCGAAAACATGTAATTTGCTTTCTTTCCTTGCTAAAGCCATAAATTGAATCCAAAAACTGTTGCTGGATGACAAACTGTGGAGAATAGACCATATCGTCCTCAGTTTTGATTATTCTAGACCAGTCGGAATCTGTTGTAGCAGTTGACAACATTTGACGATAGGAAGAAATTCCTGCTGAGCATCATGCACACGAAAAAGGGAAGAATGATCATTCAAATTCAATTGATTCAAGTCACTTACCCAAAATGAATCTATTTAGAGAATGAGAGAAACCATGGTGATCTGGAAACAAGTTCCCTGGATTCATCGAACCAAGCTGGGGTTTCCTTCTACGCCTATTGTGCCCGTCAAGACGTTTTCTGCAGCTCCGTTTTACCTCGTCAAATTCTTCTAGCAAGTGAAATCTGCAGAGGTAAAAAAGAAGATTTTCAGAAACTTGTGAAGAATCTAACTAGTGAAGAAGTCTCGATACCGATGATTCAACCAACATAATACTGCTATACGATCCAAGAAATGGACAAGTAGATGAAATGAAGGTCACCAAATGGTGCCATAAACAAGGTTTCCCTCTTTGTTCAAAAGGGAAAATCATTTTCCTCAAACCAGGTCTAATCTTACTAGTTATGTTATCACCAAACTTAGCTCAATAGACAAATGCTTGACATAGTCGTCAAATTCTTCTAGCAAATGACAAATGCTTGACATAGTAGTCGATACCAAGCTAACAAACCTTGAATCCTCAACCTAGAATCGACCATCGATCCCAATACCTATGGTATCATACGACACTACTCACTACTCATTCCAAGGGTCCAAGATCTTTATTTTCTAAGGTGCTAGTCGAGGGTTCATTGATACACTATGAATTCACAGAGGCAAGACTTATTATAGAGGATAGAAAGATTCCCATATTAGCTTCTTGTGCTAAGAGGATATCAATACTCTGATTGATCTTTTTCTTTGTAGCTCAGGGTTTCGGTATCAATGCAGGGATCAGATTGGCAATGTCGATGGATTGTGGATGAGCACTGGTATCGATCAGTCATCGGTAAGAATTCTATTATGAAAATTGCAACGAGAAAAAATCAATATGAGAAGTGGTTTCAGAGAGTTTCTCTCTGGTTAGCAAACAATTAGGAACATGATCATTGCTCTAAAAAGCTCAATCATAAGTTCTTATGCAGTGGGGAAGCTTATAGCACTGTCTAATGGCTGAATAGCAGTAAAACTAAACCCTAGAAAGGTACTACCTGCTGCATTGTTGGCAGAAGCGCTGCTCTTGGCCGCGGACCACCACCACCGGCGTCTTGGAGTGGGCCTCGCAGACCTTGTGCCGCCGGTGGTACTCCCGGCACTCGCCCAGATCCGCCCTGCAGCCTTCCACCAAGCACGACGCCGCTCGACCGCCGCCGCTGGCCGGAGGAGGAGCCCGCGGCCGCTTCGACGAGCCGGAAGGAGCCGCAGGTCGGCGAACATTCCGCTCGCAGGACGACGAGGAGCCGAACTCGCCCAGCCCGCCGAGCTTCAGATCGACCGAGCAGTCGCGGGCGGCGCCGGCGACCACGGGACCGACGCTGAGCCCGGCGTCGCGGTCCGCCGACTCGGAAGCGTTCCAAGGCGGCATCTTGAGGTCCCAATCCATGAAATGTAGCACCAAACTCTTCTCTCCCTTTTCCCCCGCCTCTCTCTCTCGTCGCTTCCACTCGTATCTCTCTCTGTCTCTCTCACAGTGCCACTCCTCCTTACAAAGGCGCCCGCGCCTCCTTTACTTCCTCCTCCATCCACAAAGTTCGAAGAGATTAAGATTTCGCCAAGAAATCAGAAAAAGTCCGCATCAAGAAGCCTTCTTTTCGAGCTGCACGAAACGAAGCGACAGGAACAGGAAGAGCGTCCAAGATCAAAGCGAGAAGAAGCTCAAACAAGCAGAAACCTGGGAAGGCAACACAGAGCAAAGAGGGCAGTAGCAGTAACAGTGGCAGTGCGGAAAGCAAAAGGCCCTTCCTTCAACCAAAAAGGCAGCGAGGGAAGGGAAGGTAAGGGGAAGGAGACAAGAGGCGCAGGAGGTGTCAGTGTCAGTACTTGTCGACCTCTGCAGCAGCAGGAGACCGATTTGGTGCGGAGCTTTCCAGCCATTCAATCCCTGACATGGATTCCCAACACAGGAACCAGCCAAAGTGAAGGGAAAAGGGGGAGCTAAGCTGCCAAGGTCGTTATTGCCTTGCCTTGCCTTGTTCCGAAGCCTTCTTCATCTGCTCCTCCATGGCTACATTCCACAGCATCCGGGAATTTCTGTTCTTTGTATTTTAATGGAAGAATGGGACAATCGATCGAGTTTTGCTTAACGAACGAGTGAGTGGAAGTTTGGTGCTACTGGAGATGAAGGACCGGGAAGATAAAGACAGAACGCAGACACTAATTAAAGGAATAATGCTTCGATTATTATTATTATTTAATGATTTGCCTCTAATTATAATCAAATTGTAATGTGTTTAAAAATATTCATTATATTTGAATTTAAAGTTAACTAGGAACAAAGTAGATTTAATAAACAAATTTCATTTCGATTCTCACAATACTAAAATGTGTTCATTTGACCTATCACTAAAACACATGAATGTGCTTGAGATAATAATAATAACAGCCATAAGAATGGCTCTATCTAGCACTCTTGAGTTCTAGCTGAGGGACTAAACCCTAATTCAAAGTGAGGTTTAAAGTAACATTGATTTACATACTACTATTTTCTATTTATTTTAAGATTAATATGACATGAATTTAAGAATTCTAAAATATAAATTGATATTTATAAAGTTTGAAGTGGTCAAACATCAAGTTTCAAGATTTCAAGTTCCAACACTCTCTTGGAATTGAAAGATTGTCTTTGAAGTGGCCTTTTAATTTTTAATTTTTAAAAAATAAGAAAATATTATAGAGAATGTATTTGACATGATTATAATAAAGTGAAATTTTCCTAAAACACTTTTTTTTATAATAATTAATAGACTAAGTATCACAGATGTTATTTCTACTGATAAAATCACAAATCAAACATATTTTTATTTTTTAATAAACGATAAATATTTTTTACAAAAAAAATCATTTTTTATTATATTCAGTAATAATATAAGAAATATCAAAGAACAGATTTGCAGTCATAAAGTCTTTCACTAAATTCCTTTATCAAAATGAAAAACTTTGAATCCAAAAATTGTGCCAAGCTAAATCTAAATAATGATACTGAAATACTCAAAAAGTTCCATGAAGTTTAACATAATTTTGATACAAGATATCCTTTATATCAAACTAGTTGGTTAAGGACTTCGACTCAAGATATATACTGGCCACAGTCAGCAGATTTGAACTTTGTAACAATCAAAACTCATGTCTAGATAATTAAGCTTGTCATCATTTGCCCATTAAATAACAAACAGGAGTAAGGGACTATTGGACGACTGGAAATAGAACGCTCTGAGAAAGCAGCACTAACCTACATGTAAGAACGCATCCTAGGCCTTACAATGGATTGAGCTCCGTCCACGAAGATGGTGGTGCCGGTCATGTATCGCGAGTCGTCTCCCACCAAGTATATCACAGTGGAAGCGAGGTCGTTCTTTGGATCGAGCCATCTCAACAGAGGCATTACATCTTCAGTAGACTTCTCAGCCTTGTCTTTCCCAACTGAACGAGGATACTCATCGTCCAAGTGCAAACCGCGGGCAATGGCGTTGACTCGGATATTGTACTTACCAATCTCCATGGCTGATAACTGCAATAGTGAGGCAGATTCAGAAAAGGAAAATGGAGGATAGAATCACAAGATATACTTTTATTTTACTAGTGATTCGTGAATCTTGCTATACATGACATTCTTTTTCTATTAAAGTGTGCTCAGATTGGAACTTCAAAAAGTTGCACCGAGACTAATAGAATTCTTTACATATTCACAAGGGGCATGAAAACTTTAATTTGTTTGGAATTATAAAAGTGTATTGAGGATGTTCATGAGGCTTTTCATTCACCAAAGGCCTTGAAGGATATGTTACATTTATACTTGCTAGTACTCCTTTTTTTCAAGCTACTTACCTCCTCACCATTTTTCTTAATCTACTTCCATCCTCTTGTACCACTTCTGTCTCCTAAGAGTCCTACATCATTCTTCTTATAACTACAAACTCCTAAACCATACAATTAGTCCATTGTTTGTTTCCATATTGGATAGTTATGGTTGACCTCGTCAAAGGGCTACCATTGTTCTATTCATTTAAACTGACTGCTCAACATGTCATCATAGAAAGTATTTTCAGAGTAAATTCTCATGTTTCTATGCCTTGTAAAGGACATGCATAATCATCTTGAACAACATTATAAGTCATAACTTGTATAAATAAGTTAAAGTGAGAATTATGATAAAGTCAATTTTATATTTTTCATGTTAAGTGTTTGGTTTCTTCTAGCACTTTCCTTTTTAGGCAAGAAACAATTGCAATACCCACAAAATGACAACTATGTCTCTGAATGCAAAAATGGCAGAGAAGAATATGGCAACATCCAACCAAAAGGTAATAAGCTAATGTCGAATGTAGAGCTAAAATATACTTACTCGAACCAATTGTTGTACAGCAGCCAAACTTGAGCCATAGGCAGCAGCACCTGGATACAAGCCTCTTTCTGCCCCTAATATTTGGGATATGAAAACAATAGATCCTCCTGTTTTATAATCTCTCATCCGCTTTGCAACTGCTTTTTGAAGAAACCATGGTGCCATAAAATTAATTTTCACTGTCTTTCTGAACTCTTGTTCAGTCACTTGTAGACATTCTTGCATTTTACCTGTTCAAAAGGGGAAAACAGATATTTAGCAACATAAAGGTCCTCTAGTGATCACTAGAAACAAACAAAAAAAATAGCTCGAAGTTCCAGGATAAAAAAAATTAGCACGAGTACATCATCAAAATATAAATTAGTGATGGGATATATTTTTTGTGTGTGTAGGCTTCTACAATAGGATTTCCACAAACATTTTTCAGTCTCCTAAAGAGTTTAATGAGTAGGTTTAGTGAAAAATGCTATTGATTTTAACCAGTTAGTTAAAAGTGTCATGATCTGATAAAGTGACACCTTAGTTTAACCTCACATGATAATTTGTGGGCTAATGAAGGGTTTTATAAAATTAGTGAGTTACCATTAACTTCCATTTAAGCTTTGGGTTAGTAGTTGGGCACCTGTCTAGATGAGAAAATTAATCCATTCATTGTGTTGGGTACAACTATTGGGCCAAGATGCTTACACCTAAGCTAAATAGTAGGTCAATTTTTGGTTCCAGTATGCCATAAGGTAAAAGTATAAATTAAACACTAGCATTTTATTAGTCTCTCATATTTCAAAAGCGAACCAACATTGGTGACACTTGTAGAGAACTATCTAAGCATCTGATATTTTCTGATAAACAAAATCCTAATTTGTCACTTTCTCGGAATTCAGAACAGCATGATGATGCATAACCCACTTGATTAATTCCATAAAATTTTCATTCCAAGGGCCTGTGTGTGTGTGTGTGTGTGTGAAAAGGTCTCTTGTGCCTAGCCCAGTCTTGAAGTCTTTTCTTGGGTTTCCAAACAGAGGGTACTCATTTTTTCAATTGACAGAATACTTGCAATACAGATGAAAACAAAAGTTTCTTTCACATTAGAAATTTCATGATAACTAGAGTTTGACCATTAGCAAATGGTCTTAATGAAAGAGTGCATACTATGGTAAGAATAGCAATAGCTATTTCATCAATTTAAGACAAATATACTTGATTTACCTTCATAGTAATAACAATTGACAAACGCATCAATCGTTCCAAAAATCCTCCACGCCACACCCACAGCCTTATCAAAGATGTCCTCATGATCTTCTTCCATATTCAAACCAACCACTTTGATCAACGCGGGTTCATTTAAGGATCTCAGTAACTCTTCTACCATTTGCTGTAGTAGACTCTCATTACCCAGCAAAACCAAGCTATTATAACATAGCAAGAAGTAGAATCAGAATAAGTTTTTAACCAGCAAAGTGAGGACTTAATGCTGAAATGGAAATAGTATTAAGTTTAATTAAATTCATGTAAAAATCAATTAAGTTGGCTTAATTTACATAGGCTGTCCGAGGTCATTTTTTGTTCCTTTGTGGAAACACAACATGTAACATGATTGCCCAAAAAATCAATAGAAACATTGAAGAAGTAGAAACAGATGCAATGAGTTTTAAATAACTGATAAGCGATCTAAAAAACCAGTTAAAATTGTAGTATGCACATAGTCCACCTAACTGATATCACCAAACTCCATCGCAACAAGGAGCCTAATACAGGTATTTGTCACAGATATAATCACATGTTCCTGAGATAGGAAATACTGGATATGCAAATGCAGAATCATGCTGATCCCTCCAAAATTCATCCCCCACCCCTTCCCCCCTGGTTCAATCTCCAAGTTCAGAAGTTTTAGCTATCTAGTGTGATGTAACTTCCCCAGGCACTGCATGCATCAAAGATGCTGCATGAATCTAAGTTCCCTAATGCACAAAACCCAAAGAGGTAAAGATAACCCATAGAATTCTATCAAAACTAGTTAACGCTCAAGATCACAAACAAGTCAGCCCCATCTTAAAACTGGCGAAAAATCGAAGCAAAGGGTCAAAGAAACGAAGAAATAGGCACCTGCAACCAGATCTGGCCAAGTGATAGGCGATGCCCTTGGAGATCTCGTCCCCGCTGGACGTCAACAAGACTCTCTTCCCCGTATCCCCCATCCTCGCCGCCAATCTCGAAATCGCAGAGAAGCGATGCCCTTCGAGATCACGATCGACCGCCGACAGCGACGTTCGGTAGGTCAGTAAAGCTGCTACTTTATAGCGGTTTCTCGCCGACCGCGTGCGTCACGCGTGACGGTGGATCGATCACCCGTGTCGAATCGGGTAGGGCTCCAAACGGTCGGATATGGCCCATGACGTCATAGATATTTATGTGCGCATAAAAAAATAAAAGCAAAGAAAGAAAGTAGGGGGATTCCAAAAATAATTAAAAATATATATATAATCTTAGTTTTAAAACACTATAAATAATTAATATTGTTTATGAAATGATTAACAAAGAGATCATGGATGAGGCATTAAAGTTTGATATACTTTCCGTTTTTCTTTGTTTGTGAGATAAACTTTTAATCCTTTGTTTTTAATAACAAACACAAGAATAGAGTGAAGAAAACTTGACTTTGAATTCTCATTCTCCACAATGGTCAGTTGGAAAAAGTTAATAACAAAACGGTAGTTAATCAGGACACTCAATTTTCTATAATAATACCTAAAATGGCACGTCTGACTTTTATATTTAATTAAGAGCATATTTATTTGTTAAAAAAATATTTTAAATTAAAAAAAAAATCGATACCAACTGGTGTGACTACTGCAGCAGCTACAACGAGTCAATCTCGTTCGTCGGTGACGAGTAGGCCGGTCTCAACTTTTCATTGTGAAATCGCAGCCCTTGATTGCAATTTCATGGTCGAGGTCACGCGATTGTAACCTTTGATCACGACTGACCTTCCGATTGTGTCGCGAAGGCCGTTGCATTTTTTTATTATTATTATTTTATATTTTAAGAGAATATTTTTTTAAAAACAAAAATATATAAATATTTTTGAATAATTTAGGTACGCGGGCTTGCTCGATTAATTCTAATTAAAAGTAAATAATTTTTTTTCATAATTTAGCTATTAGAAAAATTCAGAATGCATATTTAAAATTAATGTTTTTAATTACTAAACATAATAATTATTTTTGATAGGTTTATTGTTAAAAAGGATGGCGTTGCTTAGGTATTACTCCTTCCTTGCTTCTCAGCCAAGGAAAGTATTGTGCCAAAATATCATTTTCTTGAAAGGGAGGAGGAGACACTGGATTATGTTCGTTTAATAATATAAATATGCAATTGGGAGCATGAGATTGCCACAATTTTTGGAATTTTTAAGTGAGGAAATTTTATTTTTTTTGTTTTTTATTACGTTTTTCGAATATACACACCTTGACACCTCTTTTATTAGAATCATCAAAAAGGTGCTCCCTCATGTTTTGATACTTGAAATATTCCTCCTTCCCGAGCATGCCAAATGTACGAAAAAACTGAATTATCTATGTATATATTATAGCGGGTATGATTCACTATTATAACATACTATTAACCAGCATATTAACCAGCATTTAGGTACACGTTGTAGTAATTATAGATTATAATTGTTATAATATACTATTCACTGGTGCTGCACTTGAGTTAAATATAATATTTTAAAATAAAAATATTTTATATATAGTGATTTTGATTAAATTAAAATAATTTGATCAAAATTAATTTGATTAAAGTTGACGATAACTGGTATTATAGCTACTATAAGGGTGAAAATGTCTAAAACATATTTTAGAAAAAGAAATAAATTAAAGGATTTATTTGAATAGATCTATTAAAAGATCTCATCATTCCACCGCCCTTCAAAAGAATCTTGTCCTTAAGGTTATTTATCAATAAACTCTGGAAAATTTTCTTGAATGGTATCATATAATTCTCATGTTGCATCATCGATAAATAAATAATCCCACTGAATTAATAGCTCAACCGTCACTTTATTGTTCTTCTTCATAAGTCTTCTTTTTAAAATAGCATAAGGTTGAAATTTAACTTCACCATCTGAATTCACTTCAGGAAGGTCCTAATTTCTTCTTTAAACAAGAGACGTAAAATACATGGTGTATTTTAAAATCTTGTGGAAGTTCCAAGTGATAAGTAACAAGTCCAATATGCTCTATCACTTTATAAGGGCCATAAAATTTCAGTGACAACTTCATAGAGGTTGAAGTACGAATTGAAACTTGTTTATATGGTTGAAGTCTTAGAAAAACTCATTCTCCTATTGTAAATTCTCTTTTCGAACGATGCTTGTCTGCTAGTTGCTTCATTCTTGCTTGTGTATTACATAAGTTGTTTTTCAAAAGTTGCAATATTTGGTCCCTTGTGCGTAGGTTTTGGTTGATTTGATGTGCATTTGTTGATCCACGTGTGTATGAGCTAACTGAGGGTGGTATATATCCATAAACAATCTCAAATGGGGTAATCTTAGTAGCTGAGTGGTAGGTC
>JBBMJZ010071524.1:0-23741 GCA_037833815.1 Zingiber zerumbet | reverse complement strand
AAAATAAAAATATTTTTAATGTTTTAATTTGAAAAGATTTCATCAGTCAAATATATCTAGAAATAAGTATTTTAAATGTAAATAGACACAAATGATTATTTATGTTTGATGAAAAGTACTATTTTTGTTTTAAAATTATAACAAAGAAATATAATAAATTGACATAAAACTTGGCTTAAATGTATTTATCAACCCATGGGCCAACCTAAACCCATCGTGGCTAACCCGTGCGGGTCACAGGCCTGGACAAGTCGGCCCACATTGGACTTGGGTTAATAAAATTTCAACCCAACTCACTTAAATTGTTTAGTAGGGTGGGCCAACCCGACGACCGAACCCAAATTGACGGCTCTATCGGTCACTAACGTTCTCTTCCTCCTTTGTTCTTCTTTGACATGCAGGTTCGCTCGTAGCGTCATATTCCTCTTACTGGGAGTCTTCTCATAGTAAACCTTGAAGCCACCTAATTAGCACAATATCTTCTAGAATCAGTTATAAACTCATAATTGCTATAATAAAATAAGAGTTGAAGGCCGATATTGTAGTAACTATCAATGCATAGCTACAATAATAATATTAAATGAGACAATTTAAAGGAGGTAAAATACTCTCGTCTAGAATCTTCTAGACCAGGGGAGGCCCTACAAACTCATTGGTGGGGTAAACTGGACCCTACCTGTTTAACAAGTGAGATATTATTTACCCCACCAATAAATGGATAGAGATCTAAGATGAATCTAGGGATTAGATCAGAGTATCCCTGCCCAATTTAAAGTAAAATATATAATTACAAAATGAGATATCATTTTGATAATAAATAACAAAAAGGGAACTTTTAAAAAAAAAATCCTTTGATTGAACTCGTTAAAAGGAATCTCTTTTTTATTAATAAGTAAAATAACACTTTATTTTTTAAAATATAAATTATCCTTTTTATTCAATTAGACTCAATGCCAACCTCATATTAGTTTTCTATTTAATTAAAAATATAACCTCTAATAACTAATGTTGATAAAGTATAAAATAAAATTAAGTTAATATTTTTTTCCTATTTACATTGAAAATAATTTTAACATAATTTTTTTTCATTATTTTTATATAAAAAATATATATTAACATAGTTCTTTTTAATCCACATGTTAGGATTGGCAACGCCATAAGTAAAAAAATCTTCTATAAATACCTTGGGCCAATGACATTAGAAAGTATACATTTCTCGATCTTTTAGCTAAGATCAAATGTATTATTCGTTCTTATCAGTTTAATATCTTATATAAAAAATTAAATTATTTTGTTATGTTGGAGAGTTGGTTACAATAACTTATCAAGTCCAATTTATGACCATCGGATCATCAAATCCTTGATTACATTTGGTATAACATTGAATTGCTTGCCCGTTATATCAAATTAATAATTATAACTTCTCGACATTAGTATCTTATATTTATGAATTTGTCACACAATCCACATCCATAAAAATTGGAATTCAATCATAATTTAGGTTCACATTCCTATCCAGATTATAGTTTGGGTCGGGACAGACAGCCAGAGGTGGGCGGACGGCCAGGCTACCAGGTACCGAGAAGTTGCAATTATTAAATTTGATATAGCTGGCAAGCAATTGTCAATGTTATAGGAAATGTCATACCCTGATGGCAAAAAAGGGCGACTACGCTCAAGGTCAACACGGAGTAGGTAAATCACGGATGGCTACTAGCACGCATAAGGAAGACATTTATCTCAACTATACCCCTATGTTAAGATTTGAACTTCAAATCTTATAATGACAGCACTTCATGCACTATCCACTAGAATAGAAAATATTATATTAAATGTTATAAAGAATTTGCTCTCATTAATTTATATATATTCATGTATTATATTATATATACAATTTGTTAACTATTAATTGCGCACTAATATAATAATGTTATTAATCGATGCTGCACCCTAATGATAAATTTAAATAGTAGATTTATTTTTACCACGTCACCTGCCACAATGATAAATCTAAAATTAGCTTTATTAGCCTACTATTAGTTCACAATTTTAGCCGTTCCAATTTAAAAGATATATAGAGAGAGTTAGATATGATGGCTAGATATTAATGAGGCCCGTTAAATTTGGTAAAAAGCTTATTCTTGATTTTGAAATGAAATTTTTTATTTAAACAAAAAACTCAAGCCATTCTATTAATGATAATAGGTTTTAAGTGAACATTTATTTTTTAAACCTAACCATTTACTCCCATTAGGATGCCAAAATGGCTAAAAATAATATAATTAAATTAAAGTTACAGATATAATTACATTGTAGTAATTACTAATTTCTATAATATTAAACTATTCATAATATATTAAGTTATTCATAAATATATTAAATTAAAAAATATAATATAATATAAATTTAGGATTTAAAATTTTTAATAAATAAACTCGAATAGAGTTAAACTCAGTCCATCTAATCACCTACCTATTTTATAATATTGTATCATAATTTTCAATGGTAAAGGGACAACCCATTTAAATTTATCACTTATTTAAGAATTACTAATGGACTGATCGGCGGTCCATTATGATTTTTTTGTAGGATTCGTATGATCATTCTCAAGGCTATTCAGCGTAAGTTAAATATACGATACAAACTCAAAAAAATATTGTATCATCTCGAGTCTTAGTGCAATGGTAAGTAAACGGATGAGTTTTTTAAATAATAAGGATTTAATTCTAATATTGTCATATATTTTTTTAAAACAGTTAAAAGTGTCGTTACAAATTTTATTGATTCCCAAATAAAAAATAAAAAATAAAAAAATATATATAGAGTTACTTTCCTTTTATCCTACCTTTAAGGTGTGTATCCAAATTCCAAACGTGCTGCTTCCTAAAATAAAATTAATAGAATTTCTTAACTTGTGAATGGAGCTTGCATGCACTAATTTCTTTCCTGTTATTTCAGAATCAATTCAGAAGGGTGAGCTGCTTTTCTTTCAAATATATTATTTTACATTAATTATTTCCTTAATCGATAAATTCCCTCTCCTTAAATGTTTTTTAATAAATAAATAAGAAAAAGACTCCTATAAAAAAGATAGGATTGAGCAATAACATCTAAGCAAATTCATCGACATGGCATGGAAATTTGCTCATCTTGTGTTAGTGTTGGCGGCATTGTGCCTTGCTCGTAGTGTAGTTTGCATTCGTCCAATTGGCAAAGCTTCATGGACGTCGTCTAATTATCGTTTTCCTGAATGGGTGGGTGCTCAAGATGAGGTCAAAATCGACGAGGCTATTATACCACTTCCTGAAACTCCATGGGTGAGTGCTCAAGAGGAGGTCAGAACCGACGAGGCTATTATACCACTTCCTGAAACTCCATGGGTGAGTGCTCAAGAGGAAGTTGGAATCGACGAGGCTATTATACCACTTCCTGAAACTCCATGGGTGAGTACTCAAGAGGAGGTCAGAACGGACGAGGCTATTATACCACTTCCTGAAACTCCATGGGTGAGTGCTCAAGAGGAGGGCAGAACCGACGAGGCTATTATACCACTTCCTGAAACTCCATGGGTGAGTGCTCAAGAGTAGTTCAGAACCAACGATAATATGATTCTGTTTCATTAAAACTCTTGATTATATTTTTCTCGTTCCTGAATCTTTATCAATGCCTAATGCTTGTATTCCTAAAACTCCATAGGTGGTGTCTGATGCTCGTATTCCTGAAACTCCATTTTATAGGACGTCTGATGCTCGTATTCCTGAAACTCCATTTTATGGGACTTCTGATGCTCGAATTCCTGAAACTCCATTTCTGGGGACGTCTAATGCTCGTATCCCTGAAACTCCATTTTATAGGACGTCTGATGCTCGTATCCCTGAAACTCCATTTTATGGGACGTTTGATGCTCGTATTCCTGAAACTCCATTTGCAAGGACATCTAATGCTCGTATCCCTGAAACTCCATTTTATAAGGCGTTTGATGCTCAAATTCCTGAAACTCGATTTTATGGGACATCTAATGCTCGGATTCCTGAAACTCCATTTTTGGGGACGTCTGATGCTCGTATCCCTGAAACTCCATTTTATGAGACGTCTAATGCTCGTTTTCCTGAAACTCCATTTTATAGGACGTCCGATGCTCGCATTCCTGAAACTCCATTTTATGGGACGTCTGATGCTCGTATTCCTGAAACTCCATGGGTGAATTAAAGTGAGTCGATGAAAACTCTGAGACCTTGTGGAGGCTAATAAGCTTTACTCATGTATTTGTTCGAAATCACTTCAATAAAGATCCATCAATTGGAATGATAAGTGCATATCAATCCACTATGTGCTATCTTTACTAATTAACACAGATGAATGATGAAAGATCAAGTGTCTATGTATTTTTATCCTTCATTTATCTAAATAAATTTAAGAAGCGTAGATGGGCTATGAGGGATGGCATAACACCATGAATGGTTTGGCTACATGACAATCAAATTTTTTTACTAATTAACACAGATGCAAGATGAAAGCCCACGCGTCCATGTTGGTCTACCCTTCATTTACTTGATTATAATCAGTCCAGTCTTATGAAAATTTTTTACTAATTACTGATAAATTTGGAAAGCATAAATAGGCTATGGGGATGACCAGATGGCTACTAAATAACACACAGGGATAAAGAATAAAAGAGATCAAGAATTCATTTCATTCGTCATTAACGAATTAAAAAAGAAACAATTAAGACAAACCAAAAAAAAAAAAAGGACCACTATAGAATAAACTCGACTGGAGCATGAACACAATGCTCTAGTACGCTCGATCAAATTAATTATTACTCTGTAACAATTTATCTTGCAAACGAATTCAATATTAGAGAAGGAAGTCTCATGATCTCGTTGGGTGGCGCAATGGCCTACAGGCCTTGATCGTTGAGGTAATCACCGAGCCTCTCGACGACCAGGTTGCACTGGCCTGGAGTCATCGGTTCATCGTAGAGACCAAAAATCAGTGCTTGGTTAGTCTTCTTGATAGTGATTCCTCCCGTTCCCTGTACCAAAAGGTGATCGGTTGTTTTAGAACTTTAATACAAGAATCAACAAGGATCAAGCGCTCTCTCTCTCTCTCTCACACACACACACACAGAATGTGTTAAAGGACACTTGCCTTCTTCCCGCGAATGACGGCTCCAGGCTCACCCTGAATGACCATGTACTTTGCGGTTGCGATGAATAATCCGGTCGGGGCTAAGGTTCCAGGCTCGTCGAAGTCTTTCACTATGTTGGAGATCTCATCTGGCTTTAACTACATTTTGATAAAATTTTTGTATTAGTTAAAGCTCGATCGAGATAGAAAAAAAAATAAATAAAAATAAAAATTGTTGAACCTGAGGGAAGGAAGCACTCTGTGCCCAAATGCTACCATCTAGGCCCATGATCGCGGCCGCCGTGAGATGGTGACCCTCGATCTCGCACATCAAGTGCTCATCGACGTAAGTTTGCCACGACATTATGTCTTCTTCTTCTTCTTTTTTTCTTGTTCTCCTTCTTCTTCTTCTTCGACTTCCTTCTCTCTCTCTAGCATGATTTAAACTTGTTTCGAGACGTGAGAAGAGGAGAGACGAGAGATAGGGAGAAGAAGGCGGGACTCAAGACTTAACCGCCATTCAAAAATTCGCCTGGGAGCTTTTCCCTCTTGACTTTTTTTTCCCTATCACAAATGATTATCTACGTGTCAAATTAATACTATAAGAAGAAGAGTTTAAAAGAAAATCAATAAAAAAATAAAAGAAAACTTTTCTGTTAAATATCAAAGAAATTTGAAAAATATTTTGTTTTTGTTCTCGTCTTACTTGAATATTGAGGTGTTATTATAGCTATTTCTACTTGAGTATATATGTGTGGTTTTTGTTTAAATCGGTATCAATTCTCCTAAAAGAGAGAATTTATACAAGTGAAGACGAGAACAAATTAAAGACTTGAAATAACAATGCTTGGCTCCAAGAGATCAATGAAGCTTCGTGCGAGATGTATATCAAACACTTAAACAACACATTTTGGAACCTTCGAATGAGTTTTTGCGCTCTTAAGATATAGCGTAGACGGTGGATGGTCAATGGTCAATTCTCAATAATTGACAACCTTATACTTATCTTTAATGTAGTAGATCTACATTTTAATGTAGTAGATCTACATTTTTTGAATGAGTTTTTGCTATTAACATGTTGGTTGTTTGGGCGATGTCAAAACCAATGCCTAATTTAGGAAGAACTCCGAAGGTTGAGTCGATCGAGCTTGTTAGCACAATGATTGACATATAATTATAGGAGCAACTAGACGATTAACAATTACTAGAAGCCATTTGGGACGATAAGGGTGAGCCGAAGGGAGGTAGAACAGTATGGATAAGGGCGCCACAAGACACGAGTTGTAGTGACCTAGCAAATGGCACTAAAACCTTTATAATAATAATAATAATAATAATAATAATAATAATAAAACAAACATAGTTACATCCATTGAAGCATGAACAACACCGTCATCGTCGACACTCGAAACAACATCTCTACAATAATATACATCAGCATTGCAGCGTGAACTACACCATCAGCCATGATCCTTAATCCCTGGGCCTTCTCTTACTCAATTCCCCCCTTTGTCAAAGTTGAGAATTTATACTTCTTTATAGTCTCGGATTTCTCCTATTGTTATTGTGTGATGGTACAAAACTTCTTATAATTTTCTTAATTGGCATTGCGCAACTTGATGCTGAGAAGGTCCGTCTTGTTTATCGACAAAATGTTCTTAATTATGATTGATAGTGTTTTAATTAAGGCCATTAAAAACAAATGGATGTCTTCAATTTGAAGTCTGAAACTGTCACTAAAAACTATTAGTGAAACAAAATGATAGTTTATAGGCACTTAAACTTTGTTTTCTTGTGCTTGTTTGCGTAAGCAGGCAGATTCTTGATAGGCTTCAATTCATAAACTGTATCATGTGTCAACTTGTTCATTAGATTTTACTATTAATATTATTATTAAGGAACAATGATAAAATTATTATTGTGTGACCTAGAGGTGCCACGGATTAGAATCTCAAAAATAACTTTTTATAAAACAAGATAAAACTGTATACAATAGAATATTTACTGAGACTCCATATTGACTGGACCTTTGGTGTGCCTGGGAAGGTGGTATGCTATTACCTTGAGTTGTGGATTGAAGAAGAAAAGAAATTTAAGATGAAAAAAAAAAAAAGTAAAAGAAGGGATTGAAGATGGAAAGAACACAAAACAGCTATACTGCAAGGGATACTAAAGGGAAATATGAATAGATTCTTTAATCTATCCATTTTTTTTCCTATTCATCTTTAAGTAAATAAGGTAGCTACTAGTGTCTATTATCAGCAATATTGCAAGGGAAACAATTCATTATTATAGGATGAACAAGCAAATTTGTTAATGGATATTATTTAATAATACAATCTTATTTAATCTAACACTTACGAAGATAATCCAATTTAAAAATATTAATATTTTTTTTAATATGTAATTTCATGTTTTTTAGAGTTCTTAGCTAATTTGACATCTCATAAAATATATATTTTCTTTCCCAAGCATGCTATGGATAGTCATCATTGCAAGCGACAACAATTATTTATTTAATTTGTGTTTCGTCTTTATTTCAGACACTTTGACAACCAAATGGAACATTTAAAGGAACATTTTAACATTAATCAAAATTTAAGAGGCATTCTAAAAGATCTAACAAACTTTAGGCAGCGTTTTAAAAATTATGTGTTTGACTCGATATATACATGGGTCTAGGCTCATCTGACTCGTATCCATGCCGGCCTAGGTTTGATTGAACCCGCAAGTCGCAAGTCAGGCCAAATCTAATTTGACACATCATAGGTTGGCCGTGCTAAATATAACCCATGCCATGCTAGATCGGATATTGATGATTTAGACTCTTGGATACTACACAATTAAAGTTATAATAAGGCCAAATGAAAGCTGCCGACATGGTGCAACAATAAGCGTTCAACGGATTGATGGAGACATTGGGAGCAAATGTATTCATCTTTTACTACAATAATAAACGTTCAACTGATTAACCACATTCGAATCTCAATTGGGTGAATGAAAGTCTAAATATATGCACTAACAAGTTACGGTACTCGTCTCAATTTTTTTTTTTAATAAATTGAATTCATAAATTCCCTTATTCAACAAATTGGAATGACCACTGAAATATTATTTACATTATTCTAAAAATAACGTGATGCATAACAATGATAATTGGGCAAGTGCAGTGCCTCCACCGACATTTGTTTTTTCAATGATAAAAATTAATGCATACTTCTTATTGAACTCATGACCATTTCTCTTTCTTTTATTAAAATAAATTGCACTATTCAATGTAATTTATGTTTATTTTAGCCATTTTAATAAGGAAAATATAAATTTTATCACAAATTTATGCTAAATTTTGAAAATCATGTTTAAAATAATATAATATTTACTTTTGATGTTGAAAAAATGATGTCTCGTCAGTTTGAGATTAATAAAAGCGTAAACATTATCATTTTGGTAAAAAGAAATAGTAATTTTATATAATTTATATTTTAAAAATATCATTAATTTTAGCATAGTCATAGTTTAAAAATTATTTAAATTTAATGAAACTACTTTTTATTATTTAATTAAAATTATTCAAATTTATTAAAATCATCTTAAAACTATGTCTAACTCGGCTATGATAGTTTTTAAATCATTTGGAGATTAAGTTGAAATAATTTTAATCAAATTTGAGAAATTTTAAGATAAAAAATATTTTATGGATAATAATTTTGATTGAATTAAATTAAAAAAAATATTAAATTGATTTACTTTAATACATTATACATTGCATATTTTTAGTTGGCATCAAAAAAAAAAAAAATATATATATATATATATATATAGTTGTTATGCATCATAACAAGTAACAACTAACGCTGAAATGAAAGTATGCTGATAAAGTCTTGAAATAAGAATATTTTTAGACAAGAAATATATTAAAATAACATTTTAATATATATTTTTTAAAAGGTGCCTTTTTGAGAAGAATGAATTTATTTATTTATTATTGTTTAAAATTTAATTAATGAGGATAACTTTGACAATTCAGCCTATTAAAAAAAAATTTAGGGCCATGTTAAAAGATTGGAGGCATTTTAATGTTTACCCCCTTAAATATTATTCGTTAATGAGATATAGATCGTTTTGAAATTGCGAAAATCGTGTGGGGATTCTACAAAAAAAAAAAGTCAAAAAAAAATTAAAAAAATTCAAAGGTGCGAAATGCAATTTCCCCCTATTTGAATACCAGTCGCTTTGCGTTCTCTGCTCCTCAGTCTCCGCCGCCGTCGCTTTCTCCTCCTCCTTTTCATCTTCTTTCTTCTTCTTCTTCCTCCTCCTCCTCTTTCTTTTCGCCCCGCGAGGATCACGACGTCACGAGAAGACGCCAAAATTTTTAATGCTTCGATCTCTCTCTCTCGTGACGACGATACCACCACGCCACCATCCAGATCCCTCCATTTCCATCTATTTATGCGCCCCCTTCCGCCATGGTTTCCTCCGCAGGACCGTTGCTTCCAGCTCCTGGGATTTTGATTCCAGAGAGCATACGCGATGAGTTCCGAGGGCGGCGAGCCACAGGAGCCGCAATCGCCCACCGGCCGCCGGATCCGCGACTTCGAGTTCCGCAACTCCCTCCCCCGCGTCCGCAGCGCCTCCTTCTCCTCCGCCGCGCCAGAAACCGTTGCAAAATCGTCCGCCCCTTCGTCCACTTCCAGGTTCGGGAGCGATGCCCAGGCCACCGTCAAGATCGTCAAGGGGGAATTCGGATACGTCCTCGAGGACGTGCCCCACTTGACGGACTACCTCCCTGACCTACCCGTGAGTTCGTCTTCGCCCAATCTTTGATTGAATTATGATTTTTTTTTTTAATTTGGATTTTGGGCTTCTGAGAAGAGTGCTCCGTGATGCGTTGTTGGGGTTGTTTGGGATGTGATCTATATTTGAGCTAGTGGCAGTTATCAACGAGACAAAATCAAATAAAAAAACGTGATTTTTTTCCAGTTCTAGGAAGGATCTTATGGTTTGATCGTAGTGTTGTTTCAATTTGTTGCTCGTTCAATGATGTGGCAGAAGCACTCTGGTTCTTGCCTCTTCTGATTGGTGTTGGGTGATCAAATAGAAGCAACGACATTTGGGATGTCCTATACATTGGTACAAATAGTTGCGTCTGATGTTTAGAATAAACAACAAAATTGATGAGAGATAACAAGAAGAAAAAAAAGAATCTGGGAATCTAGCCTCCATGGATGGTTTATGCTGCTTTGGTAGATTTGTTTTATAAATTTGTTCCCTGTTGAAACTTTGAACCAGTATATGCAGATGCTTGAACATCAAACAGAATAAGCATAGTCAAAAATCAATTTAGTATCTATTACTCTCTCTAAATTAGTAAGCTCAATAGATATAAAAACATATGGAGTAACTATAGACTATGGTCGGTTTCCTTTTTGATGTACTTACAATTCTTTTTCTTCTCAAATAGTTTCTCGATACTTAAATTTGAAGTGCTTGATGTTGATGATTATATGATACTTTTTTATCTTTATTTTTTGCAGACATATCCAAATCCACTCCAAGACAATCCTGCTTATTCAGTCGTCAAGTATGCATGTTCATGCAGCTCATATTATAGTCAACTTTTGTGTTGTCCATCATGTACCTGCTGATGCATTAATCTATTTCTTGTTGCCAGGCAGTATTTTGTTGATGATGATGACACTGTTCCAAAGAAGGTAGGCAGTAAAATTAATATCCTCTGCAACCTGGATACCAAATGGCAGAAAAAAAGAAGAGAAATTGAGTGCAATAATTTGAAATATATCTGTATCAGATATAGTAATTGACATTGTTTTTTCTGTACTCTATAGGTTGTCGTTCAAAAAGACAACCCAAGGGGACTCCACTTTCGACGCGGTGGACCACGCCAAAAGGTACATAGTGCTACATGTTTCTGAATATGCACATGAGGATGGCTATTACAAGTTTAGCTAATAACTAATCTAGGCTTAATTTTTTCAGGTGTACTTTCAAACAGATGATGTCCATGCCTGCATTGTGACATGTGGAGGTCTGTGCCCTGGGCTCAACACTGTAATTCGGGAAATTGTATGTGGTTTGTCCCACATGTATGGTGTCAACAAAATTAGTGGTATCGAGGTCAGAACTAATTGCTAAACCACATACAATCCATTTTCCCTTGATCTTCTGCATACTTGCATACATTACTTCTGTCAGTAATTCTTAGTGGTTCTGCCTATACGTATCTCTCAAGCAACTTACATTGCTAGTGATTACAGGGTGGATATAGGGGATTCTATGCTCGCAACACCATACATTTGACACCGAAGAGTGTAAATGATATTCATAAACGTGGTGGCACTATTCTTGGAACATCACGAGGAGGTCATGACACTTGTAAGATAGTGGACAACATCCAGGATCGTGGGATTAATCAGGTAACAGCATCAGCTATATTATTGTATGGGAACTCTATTAATTCGCTATTAGATTAAACTAGAGTGTTGTCTTTATGAGGAAATATTTGTATTTAGGTTTACATCATAGGAGGTGATGGAACCCAAAAGGGTGCAGCTGCTATTTTTGAGGTAACAGAAGTCTCAAAGAAACAATTCATCTGATCTTATAAAAATTCTGTTAGCACATAGTATTCCTCTTATTATCATGGAGACTACAGACGTAGTTGCATTTGCACAATAAAAGATAGGGGTTTTCAAATGTTCCCCCGTCCTTAGCTTTTCCAAAATACCTTTCAAGGTTTTATTATTATCAAAACACCCCCCAAGGTTTTCATTTTGTTT
This sequence comes from Zingiber zerumbet, assembly GCA_037833815.1. Lineage (NCBI taxonomy): Eukaryota > Viridiplantae > Streptophyta > Magnoliopsida > Zingiberales > Zingiberaceae > Zingiber > Zingiber zerumbet. Next base: position 11,814 of record JBBMJZ010071524.1, on the reverse strand, counting down.
TCAAAATACCCCCTCCATCAATAAGTAAGTGAATTAGGTGGTACTTTAGAAGAGTAGAATATGTACTTTAGTCTTAAATAGGGGTTTTTTGATATCAAAATGGAAATATTGGAGGCATTTTAACATTAGCAAAGCTTTAGAGTCATTTTGAAAAGATGTTCAATGTTGATCCTTTCTGAAATTACCCTAAAGATAAACTGCTATCCGTGATCTCTCTTGTTTTCTATTGTGGAATTGCTTATCTTGAAATGCCTGACTCTCTATTCCTTCAAACCAAATTCTTATTTATGCCTAGGAACTAATATAATTGACTTTTTTTAAAATCTGTTTTAGGCTGATCATTCAATCGTGGTTAGGACCATATATTAGTCTATACTTTCTTTCCGGGATCTTATGCATTGTATCCTTGTTTCAGGAAATTCGTAGGCGTGGTCTCAAAGTTGCTGTTGCAGGGATTCCTAAGACAATAGATAATGACATTGCGGTACTACTAAATATTTTCCTAAAAATGTTTTGCAAGATCAATGTACTCATCAATGATATGATTTGATAATTTTGTGACCTCACAATTATGTTCATTACTTGGGCTTCAGGTTATTGACAAGTCCTTTGGTTTTGATACTGCTGTTGAAGAAGCCCAACGTGCAATTAATGCTGCACATGTAGAGGCTGGCAGTGTTCATAATGGCATAGGCATTGTGAAATTAATGGGTCGATATAGTGGTAAAGCTCCTCTCATGGTAGAATGACTTTTTATTTGTAAATTATAATCATATACAACTCATTAACTTGTTATGTCTGAAATGATTGCCCACATTCTTTCCTTGTTCAAATTAATAATTGATAGAAGTTTCAGAAGCATGCTTTCTCAATGTTGATATATGATGCAATGTAGCCACACATTTTTCGAGTGCACTACATTGCTATTTTTGGAAATTAGCCTCAGCTACGATCAAAACCTTATTACATTGAATTATATGACCTATGAAAATTTTGACTTTGCAGGATTCATTGCAATGTATGCTACTCTTGCAAGTCGCGATGTTGTAAGTGTCCTATCTAATTACCAGGACTAAAGTACAGTAGACCCTTGTGCTTCTGGCTCAAAACTTGGCTTTGTGATTCAGCTTCTTAAACTTTTGTTGATCGACACCTGTTTCTACTCGTGATGTTTATTTTTACCTTCTCAGGACTGCTGCTTAATACCAGAATCACCATTTTATCTGGAAGGGCCTGGTGGTCTTTATGAATATATGGAGAAACGGCTTAAAGAAAATGGGCACATGGTTATTGTTGTTGCTGAAGGTGCAGGGCAAGATCTTATTGAAGAAAGCATGAAGGCAATGAACCATCAGGATGCTTCTGGAAACAAGCTTCTCCTTGATGTTGGACTCTGGTTATCTCAGGGGATAAAGGTCAGTTTTTATTGCAGGGTCCAATGACTTAATGTTTGATGCACCCGCTTTACATCAAGCAGATTTAGTTTATTTTGCTTACAAACGCATGGTCTTTTCTGACAACTTTAGCTTTGCGAATAACTGGTTGTTCAATTATATGTGGTTTGCTCCTGTTTCAAGTGCAAATGTTTCACCATTCCACTGTACTAAACTTGTTGCTCCTTCCATGAACTCTGCAGAATTACTTTGCAAGCAGTACAAAAACGGAAATAAACCTGAAATATATAGGTACGAGGGCAGACTAAACTCAGTCATGTATCTACTTTTTGAATTATAAGGTATAGAAACTTTGTTCACTTATATGCAGATCCCACATACATGATTCGTGCAATTCCAAGCAATGCTTCTGATAATGTCTACTGCACGCTCCTAGCACACAGTGCGGTACATGGAGCTATGGCTGGATACACAGGTTTCACTGCTGGCTTGGTTAATGGAAGACACACATACATTCCTTTTGAGGTGAGTCGCATTTCTTTTCTATTATTTGGCGCACAGACAGAGCATACTTACAATCAGGCTTCATATCAGTTCTCTGAAGAGAACTTCGATTTTCATCGCATTTTTCTTAATAGTAAACCATAGCGGTTAACATCCATACATAAAAGTATGGAGCTTCTTCAAAAGTATAAATAACTTCAAAAGATTTCCAAATGAAGCATCTTCTATATCGCAAAGCATAACTGGAATGCATTTGAAGCATGAACTATTTACTGAAGAACATATAGATGTAACATATTCCCAAGGTTATTGGAAAATAAACGGAACTACAAAGTGTTCATTTGATATGATCATCAATACTCAAGATCTGTAGTTTGATTGCTACTGCAAACGCTTTCAGCCAATATTGATTATATTGGCGTATGTGACAGATTTGCAATAATTTTAGGGAACTGGTTCCTTAATTCAGATACTAATTCGGAGGGTTTGGCATTGATTTTTCATTTGCTAATGGATCTTTCTCTAACTGCAGAGGGTGACAGAAACACGAAACAAGGTAGTCATAACTGACAGAATGTGGGCAAGACTGCTGTCTTCAACCAATCAACCAAGCTTTTTGAGCTCTAAAGATGTTGAGGAAGCAAGCACAGAAGAGGTGCAAGTGAAGCAGACAGAGGATGAGGAAAAGGTCACGGGCAATGGTTCCATCTGAGATGGTGCTTGCTTACTAGCCTAGTAACCATAAGCAGTGAGAAAGGTGTTAACATAGCGACTATGGCACCTTTACTATGATGTATTTATTAAATTTTTTCATTTCCTAGAGGAGCAGCGCATAGTAATGTGCCTTTATAAAATAAACACCATGGTGCAATTTATTGTTTGGTCGCAACAATGGTGATTAGCGAGAGTTGACGACTTGATTATCTGCAAAAACTTTGTTTTTCATCTCCAGTCTTTGGAGAGTAGATATCCATTTGCATTGTTGTGGTTTTTGCAATTCCTTCATGGTATGGTAGTAACTCTGCTCTGCACTAGCCAACTCAACCTTACCCCAAGGACTTTTGCAATTCCTTCATAGCACATGTGGGAGAAGACATTCACAAGTGAATTACATAACCGTTCTTGGACTTGATGGATCTCCCCAGCACTCTTTGTGAGTCATTTATGCACCTACGTGAGTCATTTATGCACCTACTCTTCTGTTAAATTCAAATTAAAGTTATCGTATACAATATTAACATCACCATTGAATTAGAGTTGTGTTCTTAGATTATGCAATATGCTCTATTACAGACTACTATGTTAGTATGTCATAAATCTTAGAAGACAGGATTGATGTAGAGTTGTAGGCCAGTAAGGGGTCAAAAAACATACATCACTAGGTTAGCCAGTAAGATGTTGCAAGACCAATATTTGGTTCAAAGTTGTGGTTTGGTAAAATATAGTAGAATGGGAATTCTTGCTATGTGCATGTTCATAGTCGAGTTTCTAGAGTTTAGAGCTAATGACACAAGCCTTATTCATGAAAAAAAAAAAGAAACATGATAAATATATGCATATACTATTTCTTATAATTATGATATTCCTGCATTATATTAAAGGAAATAAATCAAGGCAAAAAAAAAAGAGTTGAACTGAACCACAGCATTATCAAGAGCTCTCAGCGTTAGTTGCTGTGTTAATTTTGGGTCTGGGATAAGCACATGACCATCAAACTAAGAACAAGTAGCAGAGAGTTGGGCTCAATAGGAATTAAATGGAAATACAATGCGACTAAACAATCTTGATACTCACATGGGCAACATTTCAAGCACAAATAAGAAAACCAATATAAGTTGGAATAAAATCACTTGAAACCTCCAAATTGGTGTTGCACAGATGTCGACTTGCTACCACTTGCGCTGGTTGCTGTTGAAAATCCAGACCAATCAAGCCCTGAACTTGAACTCATACCCATTCCAATAAATGCGGCGGCTGGTAGAGTCTTTTCTTTTTCTGCAAATGCTTCTTCGAGCCCTCCCACGATGCCAATGTCTGCTAAGTTTACTTTTTTGGCTGCAGATATTGAATAGCCAGAACAACAAGTGTTAAAGCTGCAGCAATGACATGGCCAAAAACTATCAACCCTAAGCAGGCATTGTTTAGTATAACCGTTCACTTCTCCAAAACATGTTAACCCACATGCATGTTGTGTTCATAGAGAAAGACAAAGTAAAGGACAGCCCAATATACAAAGTTCCCATCAATACAAGATCCCGGGGAAGTGTCAGACCACATTGGGTCTATTGTACTCGATCTTACCCTGGATTGCAAGAGGTTGTTTTCGCAACTCAAACCCATGACCACAACATGACATTATTGATAAGGAAAAGCATAGGAAGGTGAATACATTAGTCTATATAGTGTGGGTTGTTTTTTTATCATTGGCATCAATAGTCAATAAATATTGGCAAAAGACAGACCAACTTAAGCCATTCTCCCGTGGGTCCTAAGTAGTGGGGTCATCATGACAATTTTTTTCCAAACAAAAAAACTATTTGAAGTACTAACTTGAAGCAATCAAGAGTGCTCTGATTTTAGGAATCGTCTAAGAAGATTTTTTTTAAAATGAATAACTATGAATAGCATAAGACATGGAAAACTTCAACGTTTTATAAGAAAAATAAATAAAAATATCAAGATTACACAATTCCAGGAGCACATAGAAAATCAAATAAGATGCAGCTAAAATTATCCATAGACAAGGAAAATATCAAAGATTAAATAATTCCAAGACCACATAGACACAGAAAATTTTCTATGTGCATCTAACAATTTTTTTTTAAACCATATTTTGATGATCTAATGAAAGATTATGGAGTTAGAATCTTGAGAATAAAGAAGTATGAAGAAGCATACAACAATCATTGCCAAAAAGATTTCAAAATTGCGCTATAAAGAGGTCATAATCAACAGTTGTTACAATGCTGCTCCCAACAAGAGTAGCAACTACATAAGGAAGAGACACTTACGAGCAGATATGTTCAGATCAATCAGTCCACGGCTTAAGCAGTCAGACCACACGCCAGATTTGACCTGAAAATTGTCCTTCCTAGCAGTGGATGTTAATGATGTTGGAGGAGTTTTCAGGTTGCTGATGCTGCTCTTTGAAGGTTCTCTAGTTGTTTGTTCATTGTGAGAAGTAAAGTCACCAAAGATTGAGTCCTCATCTAGATTGTTCTTGCTACTGTTAGGAGAACTCTGTGAACTTTGCATAGCTATTGGTTCAGCATGAGAAGCAAAAGTTCCAAATGGATCAGAGTTATTGAAATTATTAATTGGAATTGCAGCAAAGGGATCAAAGCTTTTAGTATTGGGTTGCTCAGGAGACTTGGTTTCTGAAGGCAAGGTTGGGCCTGGTGCAGCAAAAAAGTCTACAGTTGCATCAAATGCAACAGGAACAGGTTGCTGACTGGCAAAAAGATCACTTCCCTGCATGTCCAAAGGGATTTGAAAAATAACGTTGAATTAGAAACTTTGTAAGTAAATTTTTACTATGAAAAGAAACAAAGGATATGCTTGCTGATCCTGAAAAAAAAAACATTTCTCTAGCGCAACTAAATGAAAATAAACAAAAAGATCCAGAATGCCATCTTTTTAAAATCACAAATTTATCAATTATTTTCATCTCACATCAGTCAAGACAAACTAAATTATACGAAATGAAACTTTCAAGTATATGCTAAATTTACTAATTGAAAAGAATTAGATCTTAAATAACAAACAAGAAGCCAACCTGAGCATGAGAAGCTGATTTTGCTTCTCCATGTGAGGCCGATTGAAAAGTTGCATCAGCAAAGAGATCAACCTCATGGTTTGCAGTATTATCAACTGGAGCTGTTGGTGGGACAGATGGTGATGAATCCATGAGGTCACCCAATAAGCTTTCTCCAAATAAATCCATTTGGTTAGCCCTTGCAGAAGTAGGTCCTGTATAGAAAATCCACTATGAGAAGCACACTCCAGAAATATTCTAATGTATGCTCATAAAAGAAGAGCTCCTAAAACTATTTTCATGGACTTATCTCAGAGTTAGAAAAGTAATATTTAGTCAATCAGCACCTAATAAACATTAAGTTTTATGAGTTGAAAAACTACATTCTAATAAAGGACAGTGATCATCAGAAAATTTAAATGCACAGAACTTGAAGTGTAACTTACAGCGCAGCAGAAAGAAACATGTATTTTGAGAACATCCCCAAACAGAAGTACAATAGAGAAGTCCAATGAGATCAATGGAATTATAAACTGATACAGTCACCAGTTAAAAATCTCAGAAACACAAACTATGCTACATCTTCTGTTTGCAAAATCTTATGAAAGCATTGCCGTTGCCACCACGAACTTCTCAGGTCATTGATCCATACCAGAGCATGATGACTCTATTAGAACTATGAGATTCATAAGGGAAGAGAGAGAAATTAAGCATCTGTTTTTTATTTGTATTCAATATTTGCAGGTATCCAAATGGGCACTTCAATATTTATCCACTAGGTACCTATCATCCCCTTAGCTCTTGTCAGCACAAATTAGAAAATCCCAGCATTTAGATTTAGTGTTTGGATTGACCAAGACCTGGTTTTAGGTTGAAATTTTAGGATAGGCAAAAGCTTCAATCAAGCCATGCCTTGTAAGAGGTCAATTCAAGTAACTTGTTGCAACAATCAATCTCAAGGATGTGAAAGCACTTGCTTCACTCAAGTGCCTTGGCAGCCATGTTATGTCGACAACAGGTCTAAGTCTAATGACTTGTGATGGTTACTGCAGAAACATTGTTACTACCTGATCAATGAACAAATAAGCTCTCGTATTTGGATTCTTTATTTACCCACTCCATACTGTTCCAAAACTGCCATAATTAACACAAAATGCCCATATTTATCATGTGTAAAACTTTTTTAGAACCATATTCCTGTCAAATAACTTGGTATCCTTCTCTGAGTAAGGTAGCATGTGAGTCTGCAAAGGCATGAATGCATATTTATTTTATGCCTTCCAATTTTAGATTTTTTATATTTGTTACAGTTTTGATTTGATTCATTGAGTCAATTCTTAGCTGTGCTCATCAATATATTTTTTACTATCTCCTACTGGAATTTTGGCATACAAGAGCAGTTGCAACTTGCAGTAGTCATGAGGGAAGCTCTGCAGTTTCTTAATACCTATTTGTTTGAGCAGTATGATCTTTTCCCATCGTATCTTCTCATTTGTTGATTACTAATATAACCATGAACACTAATATCTTTACTTCAGGCAATATATACTGTCTAATTATTGCTCATGAGATTCCAAAACAGTCAAGTTTTCTAGCATTTTTGTCCAAAATATTTGATTCCAGGCAATGGAAGAACTACATAATATGCCAAAACGTAAATTCCAATAAATCAAATATCTATATTCCACTTGTACTTCTTAGGATCTCTTCGAAACCAGCCTTACATCAACCTAAAACCATTACAGGTGCATAGCCTTGAATTTACACAAACAAACACAACTAAAAATAGGTTTAGATGGCAGACTTGCAAGTGGAATAACTAGAAAACATGTTTAATAACTTTCATTAAAATATAATATAAGAAACATACAGCTAGCCATTTCAGCATGTCATTGCACTATTATAGGCATAGCATACTGGCATGAGAACATACCAGCCGAAGAAGATCCACGAGGATCAAAGTCATCAAAATCATCCTCATTTTTGGATTTGGCATTGGTGCTTTCAGAAGATGAAATTGAAGCTGACTTGATTGATATCTTTAAAGGATTTGATGAGGAAGAATCTTGGTTTCTGAGTAAAAACAGGGAAAATAATTAAAATGAAAGAAATTAATACAAGAATGGAAAATTAAGGTAAACATAACATTGTCAGCCTTATGAAACAACCAATTACATATATTGTCAAACTAAGGAAAAACTGGCCGACCACCAATTCATTCTATCGTCAACTCAAGCAATAGTGGCAATAAAAGAAAGGCAATGGGTCTATCAACTCACTCTTGTTGAGTTTTTGTTAGTGAGGATAATAACACAAATGCTTTCAAGATTTAAACTTGATACATTTAATATCTATTCTTTATAATAAAGGTAAAATAAGTCTATTTGCTAACTCAATATTTTACTGTTATATATTATGGCATAAACCATCACACTTTATGGATTGGAATGGCTATTAAGAAGCAACACATAAAAAGTTAATGTAGAAGAAATCACAATGCTAAGATGGATATATGGGTTTCCTAGAATGGATAAAGTAAAAAATACTAATATTCAAGAGCAACTAGGGGTAGATCCAAAAGATGAAGCAACAAGAAAAGATAAATTAAGATTGTACCACCATATTCAAAAACAAACAATAAAAAGGGCAGCCCGGTGCAGGAAGCTCCCACCATGCGCGGTCCTGGGGAATGATCCATTGTACGACTTTACCCTGCTTTTTGCAAGAGGCTGTTTCCAGGATTCAAATCCGTGACCTTTGGTCACAAAGCAACAACCTTATCCTGCTTTTTGCAAGAGGTTGTTTCCAAGATTCGAACCCGTGACCTTTTAGTCACAAAGCAACAACCTTACCCTGCTTTTTGCAAGAGGCTGTTTCTAGGATTCTAATCTGTGACCTTTGGTCACAAAGCAACAACCTTACCCTACTTTTTGCAAGAGGCTGTTTCCAGGATTCGAACCCGTGACCTTTTGGTCAGAAAGCAACAACCTTACCGTTGCACCAAGGTTGCCCTTCATTCAAAAACAAACAATATATTCACTATAACAAAAATTGATTTAATTGATATGAATATTAATATAGCCTTGCACAAAGCTCAAGGATAAGATTCATGTAACAAACCTATATAATTGAGACAATGACACTTGATGATGGTGGTGGTGATGATGATCTTAGGAGGAAATACTTCATGTAAGAGTTTAGACAAAGATAGCTTGATGGTATTTTAATTGATTTTTCCATACTAGCGATATAAACTTGCATAAATCTAGCTCAATGAAGGGATAAGATTTAGCCACCTCTAAATAGTTAGAAAAAAACCAAGCTTGATGAGGATGATCTGATGATGATCCTACAAGCAAAAGTCTATATACGAGCATAATTGTAACATAGTCAACATGGTATGAATTCTAAATAAAATTATTATTTGTTTCTTCAAGGTACTTCTCTTTCCCTCTTTTCTCTCTTGTGAGAAGATAACTGAGGCATGCAACTTTAGAGCATCCACAATAGGAGATATTTGGAGGGGATATTTCTCCAAATATCCCCAATCTCAAATATTCCCCATTGGAAGGGGATATTATGGAGGAGATTTGAAATCACCGGGCATAGAACTCTTTGTTTTTTTTAAGAAAAAAAAAATAAAATATATATATTTAATGGTGGAATTTGAAATATTTGATAGTGGGGTATTTAATAGGTGGCCCCATAAATATTTTGTTTGTGAGATATTTGATTATGGGATTTGGGATATTTAAGGAATGAGATATTTGATTGATAATGTGGATGTGGGGACCATAAATATTTGGGAGAAATATTCGATCTCATTGTGGATGTTTTCATAAAATCATTGAATGAGGCACAAAAATTTATCCATTGTGTGTCAAATAATCAAAGCTTGTTCTCGGCTTTGGCCATAAACATTAGTAGCTTAATTCACAAATTTAACTACTTTTCTTCAAACTACGTAAAAATTTCCGTGTCATTCTTACTCTTAGGACTAGTAAAAAGGTGTATAGGGTTTTAAGTACCTAATCTAAATTTTTTTGGGTGAAGGGAAATAAAATTTTAATCTAAACTCAACCCCCATCTTGGATGAACAACAAAAAAAAAAGTTGCATGAGGGCAATAAAATAAATTTGAGATAAGTTGGTTTTTTCAAGATTTATTTTTTATGATGTTAAGATATGTTACAAGGATCGTGGCAGGTTGGATCTTCTCAAGCTTTAACTCTAAAACCTGAAACATGATTGAAAACATGAAGATTGCAAAACAAGAAGCCCAAAACCTGACCTAACTTGCTTAACCCAGGTCTCCAATTTCTATAGTACACCAAAAATGCAAAATATTTGATAATAATGCTATTCATCACTCTGATAAAATATTTTATACAAGTCCTATGGAACCTTTTTAAGTACATAAATAAATTGTGTCAAATTTCTACCAGAACTATAACATTTAGATAAGTCATTGGGAAAATACATATGAAGAATTTTTATTATTGTTTACAATTTTGTTAACCGGCCCCACCTAGTGGGATAAGGCTAGGTTGTTGGTTGTTGTTGGTTACAATTTTGTTAGACTCCAATCAGGAACTAGAATGAAACTGGGCAATTTGAGCCATCTTCAAGCTTTGAAGCTATTGCCATTTAATTTGTCCAACAGAATACTTGACAAAGTTAAAAATGGCATATAAAATGAATCTGGTTGGAAGGATGAAGTAAAATCCTTTAAACTTGATTTGATGCCAATTCCAATAACAAACACACTCCCATGAGATATATAGTCCATCGTGAAAAACTTTCTAGAAGCAAGCTCATGTAGGTAATGTTTTGATACCAAACTCAACAAATGCAACCCGTGTCCAGCCAGGAATCTTTGGAGAAATAAGTTTGTTCTGGGATTATACTGGATAATTTCAAGTTTGCCAGATAAACCATAAAACGTAAATTTACAATAAGTTTTTTGCATGGTTTCAGAACTTGTGGAAAACATCTCCAGAGTAATTTCCAAGTTGGTGATTGTGAGAGCATGAGCAATTATTCTTATAGTACAGCTACCCCAACACAATTCTTCTCATTCAAATAGAAAAAAAAATCAATCTGAAAATGCCAAGATGATTGGACACCATTGCTATAATTAGACAAATTTGTCTTAAACAAAGAAAAAACAAATTGTACTTTGAATTGAGAAGAAAATAACTAATATATATTTTCTGTACCTAGCATGATGTGGAACCTGCTTCTTCGATTTGCTCCCTTCTTTTTCAGAAGCAGCTTCTAAATTTTGACCATCTTTCTTATCATTCTTCCACTTACTTTCCTTTGCATTTTCTCCCTCTTTATAACTATCTTTAAAGGAGTCAACTTCCTTAGAACTACTTCCATAACCACTTCCATAGCTGCTACTACTATACGAGGCTGAACTCGATTTATAGGATATTCCTCTTGACGACAAGCCAACATACCTACAATGTGGGATTTACATGAAATAAAAGACATTGGTTTTAAAACCACAGAATTAAGTAAACAGTTTGACAAAGCCTTACTTATCTCGATTTGCTGCAGCTTTGTCTCTTACTGCTTGTATCTTTTCCCTGTCATTCATTACAGCTAATATAGTTTCAACTTTCTTCCGTACATTGATTCCAACATCCTTCCCATTAGGCTCAGCATACTCAAAACTCGAAAGTGCCTGCACAGGTATGAGACTGATTGTGAAGAAGTATTAAAAGCAAGAAAAATATCCTCGAATTCACTTTAAAAATTGACATACAGAAATTTGAAAAGTATGCTCGAGAATGTCATCAACTGCTCGTTCTGATCCATTGGCTAACAAGTACTCAATCACAGTAAGTGCCTGAGAACCAAGAAACCAAGACTTTTAAGTTTCAAATATTAGAGGAAGTTAGGAATTGGAGTTTGAAATAAATAAATATTTTGAAGAAACACCTTATAAACATGGCGCCAGTTAGGTCCTGTATCAGTCAGCCTTGACCAGAGCACACCCATAATCATCTGACACTCGCTGCTGCACGAAAGTGTTAAACAAACATTGAGTAGGAGGACGGATCATCTGGTCCGCAACGGACCAGGGGATGGTCCAATTTTTTAGACCCTTGATTTGGATGGACACCACCTATTGACAGGTGGAGTTCATCCAAAT
>JBBMJZ010071338.1:0-23751 GCA_037833815.1 Zingiber zerumbet | reverse complement strand
CCACGTTGTCCTGGAAACTAATCTTAAAAATAAATATTTAATTAACTACGTAACATGGGTAGGACTTAGGATCAATAGTGTTAAGTTCCGCTTGCGATCTAAATCTAATCTTTAAGAACAAATAAATTAAACTTAGAATCAATAGTGTTAAGTTCCGCTTGCGATTCGAGTTTAATTTAAAAGAACACATGGTAGCTAGGAAAAGGTTCAGTACTTGTACAAAAATTTTTGTACAGGGAAACCAGTATGTATTCTGAGTAGCAACCAACAATATTGTTGCTTGCATATACCAACAAGATGAATTTATATTTCACGACATGTTACTTTTGATAAGTCTCTATTTCCTTTTTCAGTAGCTTCTTCAATCTCTCTTCCAGATACAAGTGTCACATTCTTAATACCACCTAATATTGTCAGAAGTGATGGCATCCTAGGTCCTGCTTCGAAGCTCTCTAATAACTCTCCTCTACCATCAGAATCACCTCAGGTTGCTGCTCCAATCTTGGAAGCCTCACCGATAGAAGATAATATACTCTCTAGTTCTGGATCCTCGGATAATGCAAGTCCGTCATCTATATCACCATGTCAGCCTACTTCATCATTGCTATCAACAAGTGATTCAGATGATAATTCTCCTTGTCGCATGCTTCTTGTTAGTGACATTTATGAGCGTTGCCCACCAAATGCAACTCAATATCCCCTTCCACGAGCTCTAGTGGTCTCTTCAAAATCTATTGAACCAACTTATTTTACACAAGCAAGCAAAGATCCAAACTGGCGTAGTGCAATGGCTACAGAATTTGATACATTTCTTCGCAATTGAACATGGAGTCTAGTTCTACACACTCCCTTAATGAATGTTGTGGGCTCTAAATGGGTATTCCGTCTTAAGCATCGAGCTGATGGTTCTCTTGAATGACACAAAGCTTGACTTGTAGCTAAAGGATTTAGTCAACAATAGGTATTGACTTTAATGACACTTTTAGCCCAACCATCAAAATTACATCTGTCAGACTATTATTATCAATAGTTGTTAGTTCTAATTGGCTTGTATGACAATTGGACATTTCAAATGTGTTTCTCCATGGTCATCTTGAGGAACTATATTTATGGAGCAATCACCTGGATCATCCATCCACAATTTCCATCTCATGTTTGCCAACTTAAGAAATCCTTATATAGTATTCAACAAGCTCCTCGTACATGGTTTCATCAACTATCTAATTGGTTACATGCTCAAGGATTTTCTGGATCAAAGACTGACTTGTCTCTATTTCACAAATATAATGATGGATATATGATAACTGCAATGATCACAAGGGTATCACAACTTTATTAAGTCTTCTCAATCAAGAATTTTCTACTCGAGATTTGGGTATTACTCATTTTTTTCTTTGTGTTGAGCTTATTCTACATGAGGATGACTATCTTCTCTCTCAGAGCAAATACATTACTAGACTTCTTCAAAGAGCCAAAATGGATGGAGCACGTTCGGTCTCTACACCAATTGTCATAAATAACTCTCCAACTTCATCCTCTCTTGCTCTATATGATCCACATATTTATCAAAGTATTGTTGGGGTCTTACAATATGTCACTATCACACGCCCTGATATTACTTTTGCGATAAATCGTGTTTGTCAATTCATGCATGCTTCAAGTGAACAAAATTAGGATAATGTAAAAAGAAAACTTCACTATCTCAAAGATACTATTCTACATGGTCTTCTTTTATATCGCTAATTGTCTCAAGATTTACATGCATATAGTGATGCGAATTGGGCAAGTTCTCCTGAAGATAAATGCTCTACTAGTGGATATGCAATATTTCTTGGACGAAATATTATCTCATGGAATTCAAAAAAGTAACCTACGGTATCTCGTTCAAGCACTGAGGCAAAATATAAAACTATAGCAAATACAACGTCAGAAATTATTTGACTTCAACCACTTCTCTCTGAACTTCATCTTGCATCAAATATTGCACCAAAAATTTGGTAAGACAATATTAGAGCAACATATCTCACAGCAAATCCAATCTTTCATGCTCGTACAAAACATGTGGAAATTGATTTTCATTTTGTTTGTGAACATGTGACAACTCAACAGTTATCCATCTCTTATATTTCTGCTGAAAATCAAATCGATGATATCTTTAATAAGTAACTATCCAGACAACGTTTCAACAAGCTAGCAAGCAAACTTAACCTCAGAGATCTCCCGTTGAGTTTGTTAGGGGGTAAAAGAGATAAAATAAAATTATCAAAATTGACTGGATCAAATTACCAAATCAAATCATATTAGTATTTGGATTATTCTAATAATTCTATTATAATTATTAGAATAATTCTCAGAATTAGTCTTAGAATGATTTTATTATTTATTAATTGGTCAATTGACTAAATACTTTTTGAATATTATATATTGTATTACTCTTAGGGTAAATATCAATGAACAATATATTTTATTGCTCTCGTATTATTTCTTGCTCTCTCCCTATTCTTCTTCTTACAATCATCATATTTTCTCTTTCCCCATCCTCTCTCCTCATACTTTCTCTCTCATTACACTCTCTTTCATCTTTTTTTTCTCATCATACTTTCTCTCTCATCATACTTTCTATCTTCTTAATTTCTTCCGTCACATACTCTCTCTCCTCATTTTTTCTCACCATACTTTCTATCTCTTCATTCTCTCACATCGTACTTTCTCCCTCATCATACTTTCTCTTCTCGTTTTCTCTCACCATGTTCTCTCCATCACATTCTCTTTCCTTATTTTCTCTCATCACACTTTCTCTCTTTTTATTCTTTTCCATTACATTTTCTCTCTCATCACATTTTTTCTTTCACCATTCTCTCATATCTATTTTTTTCTCTTATTTTTCTCTAAGGGTAAAAAAGAAATTTAGGTTCATTCCGATAGAAAATATTTAACTAACGAAATATTATTTTTAAGAGTGATACTCATGCTCATACACATTCTTATTCTCATTTCACAATACTATGATTCACATTCATATTCCTATTTATAGAAAAAAAAAACTAAACGTCACCTTGTATTGGTCAATTATAATTTTTCAATTTATGTTTTTACAGATGATTAAATCAATTTTATGGAATCATTGGATGACAAATTCTACCTTTTATTACCGTAGAAACTATTTTATATTTGCAACGACGTATTTAGGATTTTATATTTTTGATTTAGTTTGATTAAAAAATAGTTAAATTTTTATAGGGTAGAAACTAGTAGATATAGTTAAATCTTAAATACTAAAATCTTTTACCTCCCTCTATATCTGTGGGACCGGTACTAAGGAAGCCGCTGATGTGGCGGTTCCACATTTTTAAATACTAAAATCTTGATGTTTAAATTTTAAATTCAGAATACTATTATATATAAAAAAATTACTAACTTAGTAAAAAAAAATAAATTTCATCAGAATTATTTTAAAATCATGGTAAAATCTACTAAGCAGTTGCTATAATATTATAATGGTCTTATATTAATTGTTACAATTTATTAGCTTACCCGAGCTCTATGGGGGCTGATGATGTTGAAGAGGGATTGCAACTTGGATTTATGACGGGAAAAACCGAAAAAGGAAAATCATGTGAAAGAGAGCTTGCAGGAGAGGGGAAAGTAACTCGAGATTTTGTTTTTTCAATTTGACTATAAAATTTATGACTCCACCACTAATAATAAGGGTTAATAACTTTAAATCCCTTTGTATTTTATTACAGATTATATTTTACTCCCTTTTATTTGAAAAATTACATGTAACCCTTCTTTGACATAAGTAAAAAACTAAATAATCAAAATAACCTTAACATAAATTAGACTTTTAGAAGAAAATGAAAAATAAAAATAAAAATAATCCCGTAAAATTGTTAAAAGCTTAATTTTAACCCAACATCTCATATATATAGTCTTAAAATCTTACTTGTTCCTAGAAAAAATATCCTCACAAAATTCACATATGCACCAGCATAAATAACTAAAAAATAGTAACTCTGAAAGGGATAATTAGTCAAAAACTCATTTCACCAAATAAAAAAGAGCCAGAATTCTAAATTGATAAATCAAAATTAAATAAAGATATAATAAAGTTTATCATTAAAAATCAAAATAAATAACCCTTTGATTATTTATAAAAAAAAATCACCCTTTTAATTTTTACCAAAAAGTAAATGTTTATTTCAAAGCAACACCTTTTTGAAATGAAAATGAAAATGAAAATATTTAGCTGCTTTGAAATGAAAATTTATTTTGGACAAAAATTAAAAGAGTGATTTTTTTATAAATCATCAATGGGTCTTTACTTTGATTTTTAATGATAAACTTTATTCTATCTTTATTTAATTTTGATTCATCAATTTAAAATTCTGCTCTTTTTTATTTGGTGGAATGAGTTTTTGACTGATTATCCCGTTCAGAGTTGCTATTTTTCTGTTATTTATGCTGGTGCATGTGTGAATTTTGTGAGGATATTTTTTTTATAAACAAGTGAGATTTGTGGTCTATATATAAATCGGTTAAGGTTAAACTTTCAAAGATTTTACAGGATTTTTTTATTTATATTTTTTATTTTATTCTAAAAGTCTGATTTAGATTAGAGTTATTTTGGTTATTTACTTTTGTTTTCTTGGTTTTTTTTTTTACTTATATCAAAGGAGGGGTAAGTGTAGTTTTTCAAAATAGAGGAATGCAAAATACAACCTGCTATAAAATATAAGGGGGTTTAAAGTTATTAACCCTATTTTTTATTACATTATGTGTTCATTATTTTGACCGATGGATTTATCTAATCTATCATTTTAGTTAATGGAAACTTTCATAAGTTTGACTAGTCGTTTTAGATTTTGTGTTACTTAATTCATTATTTATTACTGATTACCATCCCTAGATTTTTTTTTTAAATGGGTTACCTAGGTCATTATCTAGATCACCATCCGATAGTTCAATATTTTTACATTAATTTTTCTTTTAAATAGGTGCATATTAAGAGGATACTAGTCTTCTGGGTCACATATAATGAATGTTTCTTGATTTATTTGGATGATAAATAGAAAATTTATATGGATCAGTAGTTAATAACACTGTTTATCATTGTTTATTACTGATCATCACCTTCTTACTCATCTGTGCACTTGTCGAACCCGTCTTTAGGACAGTGCGATAATTAAAATATAAAATATGATCATATAAAATCTTGCATCAAAATTTGATGTATCCATAACTTAGCGGGGCGGGATGAACATTTTTTTATTTTATTTATTTATTATTATTATTATTTTTTTTTTTTTTTGCCTGCACTTATCGGCCCAGGCACGAGCCGGTCGAGCCTTCCACAATTCCCACGATCCTTAATCCTTCCACGGCACGCTCGATGATGCGGTCGCATAATAATTTTCACGCAACAATTCGCCCGGCCGCACGTACGCGAAACCGTGCGGCCCGAAACAGTGGTCCTAAGTACTAAATCTACCCCGACAGCGAATGCAGGCGTAGAGCAGTGTCTGCCCACGTGGTCACCAGTGACTCACGTGTTACTGCTGTAGGAGGGAGGGCCGGCCCCACGAATTTTTATTTGTCTTCCCCCGCACCCACATCCCGCAACCGAACTCTCGCACGCGCACGTGGGTACACGTGGAAGCATCCGTAGGAGCGATGGCGACACGTCAGCGAGTAATTTCAGAGGCGACGTTTCCGCGTAAGAATAAGATTGCTTCAATAACGGATGGATCACTGATTTGCACAAAGCCTACTTAAGGGAAAAAAAGACGTGAATTATATGGATTTGCAGGACTGCCGAATTCAAATCAAACAAACGAGTTAGCCAGAGGCAGCAACGCTGCCATGATTTTCCTTCACACCACAGACAGCATCTCCCTCTTCACAAATCTTGTCTCCCCTAATTCACAAGAGGGCCCCCCCAACAACCTTTCACATTCACTTAAATTTTAATGAACCCTTAAACCTGCTCCTAATCCCCTTCTAATTAATCATAAATCAAAAGTGGGCAGCCTTCCGCCCTGCTATTGCTCAGGTGGTCCAACGAAACGATTCAATGAGGTCGTCTGATTTTGCTGTCGGTTGTATGGTTCCAAACAGGTTTTTGCTGTGGTGTCAGCATGAGATTTATGTTGGGTGCCATGAAGTGTCAGTGGAATGTGGTGTCATAAAGGTGTTTCGTGGTTGAATGAGGATGTGGGATCGTTTACAGAGTCAGGAAAAGATAACAAAAAGTGGTCAGTGTGGTGCCGCATGGGCACGGTTTGATTTTGGACCCGACTACGCACCGTGGTGGGAAGTGTGCGGGGTCCACAAAAGTGGAGGTGGGGATCGACGGGTGTACCCGTTGTTGTATCACGGCTCTGCATAAATGGAGTCCGGTTAACTCCCCGCAAGTCGCAGCGACCATTCCCGTCTTCGACGAGGGACAGAGATGATGGAAGGGGATCGTCGCCGTTACGGCGGATGCGTGGCGTCGCTTGCGTCGGGTTCCTCGGCTTCGAAGGCGGCTTCGGCGGCGGCCGAGCGGGATTTGTCGGTGGAGGACGGGGTCGTGGCGGGAGTGACCGACGGGGAGGAAGTGGAGAATGATCGAGATGACGAGGAGGGGTTGGAGCTAGGGTTGACGCTGGGAGCGGCGAGGAAGTCGAATCTGCCTCCGGTGCCGTGGGGGCCGTGTTTGCGTAT
Source organism: Zingiber zerumbet (assembly GCA_037833815.1). Taxonomy (NCBI): domain Eukaryota; kingdom Viridiplantae; phylum Streptophyta; class Magnoliopsida; order Zingiberales; family Zingiberaceae; genus Zingiber; species Zingiber zerumbet. The sequence goes on along the minus strand of JBBMJZ010071338.1, from coordinate 17,046 downwards.
CCTGACGGCGAAGGACCTACCCTCCCTGGCGTCGCTTGCGCCCCCGAGGTCCCCCTCCGCCTCCTCCGTCTCATCGTCTTCCGTCACCAACCTGAGCAGTGGAGGAGCCGGAACGAAGCGAGCGGCTGAGTCAGCTTCGCCGCTTGTCGGTGGTTCTCCTCAGCCTCCTAGGTTAGTCTCATGCTCTCACCTCACTTTTTAGTTGATTTTTCTTCACTTTAGGTCTGTTGCTTCCTCGAGATTCTTTCGCCTTTTTATTCCCATTATCACTCCACTGTCTCGGTCATAAAAGTAGTTCTTTTTTTGTTCTTCATTGCATAATACATTAAATGGCGGTTAAAATACACCTCGATCACTAGCAAAGTAATGTTAGAATTGGATTTTTGAAATGTGTACTATTTGTAAAGGACTTTGTAGTGAAAGAACGATGAAAGCTATGCACTCTATCTTTATCTCGTCTTTTCAGCTTATGTTGTTATTGATAACCTGTCAAAGAGTTTGCTTTTCTTCGGCTTGACACTGATATTTGATGAATTGATGTTGGAGCAGTCAGATGGTGGTGGGATGGCCACCTATCAGGGCATTTAGGATGAACAGCTTCGTTAGCCAATCCAAAGACAACACCCCTGAAACTACTGCTGTTGCTAGCAACAAGATGAGTGCCAATAAGGACCAGAGCCAAAAGGATCAAGGAAGTAGAAGAATGGGAATGAGAAGTTCAATGTTTGTTAAAGTTAAAATGGATGGTGATCCTATTGGTAGGAAGGTTGATCTCAACGTCCATCATTCTTATGAAGCTCTTGCAATTTCACTTGAGCTCATGTTTCAGAAGCCTGCCATGACTACAAACCTTCCACCCGCACTTGGTAAGCGTAGAATTGTTGTTGTTGCTTAGTTATTCACATATTTCCCTCTGTTCAATTGGATATTTCTATGCCTAGCAATACAAAAACACTTTTTTTTTCAAGATAGAGTTGAAGCCAGCCAGTAGCACGCCTGACTCTGATTGCAAGAATCAGTTCCAGTGTTTTGAACTATTGTTTTTCTCTGTCAAGTTCATAGCTTATAAAAGTCTAATGTCATATAGAAATAAGCCTTGTTCAATTGAGATCGCAGAGGAACCCAGAGTTTATACTTGTATTTCAATAACCTGTGGTTTATCATTTTTAAATTTCATTTCAATCTTTACTGATTACTAATAATGTTTGGGGTGTTTGTTGAAATTTTCATTTGGTTGCTGGTGTTGATTTAGATGGGGCCAAGGCTTTGAAGTTAATGGACATCTCTTCTGAGTTTGCTCTCACTTATGAAGACAAAGACGGGGACTGGATGCTGGTTGGAGATGTTCCATGGGGGTAGGCTTTCCTTTCCTGATGACTCCTACATCTATCGATTGCAGTTTAGCTAGCCTAGCTCTGTTTTGTATTAAGGACCGTTAGTCTAAATTTCTTAGCTTATGTTTCTGATACATAGCTTTCATGTTGCAGTAGTTTTACCACTAACTCTTCCTTATTCGTTTCTTGCACTCATCAGTTTAACTTCATGACATACAGAATGTTTGTCGAAACTGCCAAGAGACTTAGAATCATGAAGATCTCTGATGCAACTGGCCTTTGTAAGTGAATTCTTATTCAATAGGTCAGTTGAAAAAATAGTTGTCTTTCTCCCAAACGTCATTGTTTTGACCTGAATCAAATATTTGTCTTATGTGAACCTTTTGAGATATCTCGAACTTGTTGCAGCAGGATCAACAGGAAGAAATCCTTCGTGTGCTCTGAATCCATATGGAGGCATTTTGTGAAGAGGAAGGAAATGTAGACCCTGGAGCATATAGAGGGAAAAGAACAGAAGAGTCAACTGACCCAAGTTTGCTCTTGAGTTTGGATCATTGGCATTGTTTTATCGCTTCAGAATCAGATAGCGAAAAAATGCCCCTTTTGCTAAGTAGTTGATTCGGTAGATTACTATGTGTTTTGTGAATTCTGTGTAGTTTTGTTGTGGATGATCAGTGTATTTTCGATTTACACATTGCTTGTAAATATTTCCATCTTTTGGGATGATAACTACATGCCCTGCTCATTTGTTCTTAGGTCTCTTTTTTTTTTTTCTTCTTGTGGATCTTGTATCTGAGAGGATAGATCTGTTTGTTTACTTCCATGGAAACCTAAGTGGATGGATGATGGAGATTAGAGAAAATTGAGATGAGAGATCTCTATATATCCATTGTTTTTGGAGGTGCTAAGCAGCCTTTTGATATCTGTCCCGATTCAAATTATAATCTGGGAGGATGGTGAATTTAGAGAGGGATCACAACCAAATATGGTTGGATTGCGGTCACACAATTTGATAGTAATTGCAGGCGGTCTATCCTCTAGTAGTTGTTGTTGTTGTTTTTTTTTTATTTTTTTTTTATTTTATTTTTATTTTTTTTTGTATATCCTCTTGTTTTTTTATGGATCAGAGAATCTAATCTCCTAGGGGATTTGTGGCCAGATCAACTTAAACCGAATCACATTGATTTGGTGAAATCCAAATCACACCAATTTCTAATTCTGAGCGATTTCAAAATTTTCAGGTTGTATCAAATAATTGAGGACCTAATTAGAAAGTAGTTCTTGATTTTAGAAAGATTAAAGCCCGAAATAAAACTGGAGGGGTTAAAACAGAAAAAGTAAATGCACATATAAAAAGTACAAATTTGTAGCAACGGATCGAGCAAAAATCTCTCGACCTGCCTTTTAAGCCCATCCCCCGGCGCTGCATGGCATCCGAGCTCATTGGACCTTCTTCAGACTATGCGCTTGGAGGCCTCTCGGGCAGTCGACTCCACAACCTTCCCACTCCTCGATCGGGCAGATGCAGTATCTGTCGCCGCTGCCTCGGCTCGCCGATCAGCCACCGCTCGAGACCTCGCCGCCGGCCCCAAGGTTCAACTTCTACACCGACCCCACGTCGGCCTTCTCGGCCTCCAAGCGGATGAGATTCTCCGACGCATCAGGAGGATTCGGTCCCTTTTGCCCTCAACGCCCAACTCCACCGCCGCCGTCTTTTCCCTATGGTAAATCCCTAATCCCATTCGTCTTCTTTGTGTTCTTCTCTTCTTTTATGGCACAATCAGATTTTTTTTTTTTGTTCATATTCTGAATCTGTGGAGTTGATCCATTCCGGGAAATCTAGTGCAAGGATAACTATGCTGTTGTTTGTTTGTTTGGGTGGAAAGATGCCAACTTCAGATTAACTTCCGCACAACACATGAATTGGACCAATTGTCTAGGTGTTTTTGATATAATTCAGGAATTCTTTCTTCCTTCTTATTCTGTAGACGTTCGAACCACAGTCCCATGCATGATTAGACAATATTTTGCAATTGCATATTCTGTTCGCCATTGTGCATCCAGCATTTGACCTTTCTGTACTCCTGTCGTCTGATATTTTATTTTCCAGTTTTGGACACATCATATTTGAGTCCATGTTTCATAGCTTCCGTATTGAAAAAGAACCTTCTTCCTCTCCTCTTCTCTACTCCAATCTCTTCCTCCTTAGACTGGAACCATCATTTGTCCTTAACTTAGTCTTCCACATTGCAGAGGGTGGTGTTGTTAAATGCACAAGATGCTCTATGGCGCTTAGGTCCCTTTTTACGCAAGACGGTTGCCAAGACAAGCTCATTAGCTGTGCAGGACTGACTTCTTACCTGCATGCCTAGTCCAGTTCCTTGGTGCATTTTAACAACACTCATATAGGGAGCCATATGGGAGCATTTAGATGGGTGCTTTTAAGTGGTTGCTATTAAAATACCTTCAGGATTATCAAAAAAAAATATATAGCTAATTATAATTAGTATCATGCTACAATATTGAAATATGATAAATTAACTAACAACTTGTAAAAAAAAAACATTTTTCCTTAGTCCTGCTGGATTGCCTGTGTAGAGCACTTGAGCCACCTAGGTTTCTAAGTAGGTGATCTATGTAAGCTGATTTTTGAAAGGTTTGCCTCCAAGCCACAGGGCAAAGTAACCCATTAGCGAAAACTCCTTTGCAAATGCCTAGGCTGCCTTTTAAATCATGGTACCTTTTAAAAACACTTGTATAGGGAGAATTTCTCTTGCACAAATTGTGTTGGTTCCTTTCTAATTCTTTAGAGCAATTAGGTGTAGCTTCAATAGAAAATAAAAATGAGAGAAAATAGATTGAAAGTGAATATACATCTTTATAGTTAAAACTTAAAAGTCTAGAAATCTATTAGAGCGGAAAGTGTAAGTAGTGTTAAGAAAATATTATTCAATGTAATAAAAGTGATTTAGTTGGTTCGTATATACTAGAAATATAACCTTGTATAGCAATGGAGGTATAAAATTAATGCATCTGACCCCAAATAACTGCGTTAACACAGTTTGATGATGATGATGATGGTGAAATCATGTCCCCTTCCTATGAGTAAAAGTCTAGCAATTCAGTATCTTGACCAGATGCATTTGGTACAATAGTGAGCTCCTTATATCAGGATTAGCATGACTGTTTTTCTCCACTTTTGAGGAGTTAACTCTAGCATATTTGCATCTTGACCAAACATGAGTTGGTGGGTAATGGACTACTTGTATTATGATCAAGTTCTCGTATTGCGTCTTATTTTATGAACTAGTCTTTCCCTCTAGGAAACTGGCACCTTGGCTTCTTATCTAGGGGCATTTGTTGGAAATGTACTTCTTGTTTTATGTTCAGAAGTTGGCACATTGCTTTCATGTTTTTTTTTTTTTGTTTTCGAAAATAAAAATAACAATAGCCCTTTTTTCAGTAAGTAAAAGCTAGGATCTCAGTATGTTGTTCAGATGAATTTGGTACAAGCGTTCTTTTTCTCCACTCTAAGTGTTATTAACAGAAATTTTCAAATTCCCTCTTATGTTCTGAATTTCTTACTCTAGCTTTCTTGCAATTTCGTAGTTAATTTAGTTAAGTTTTTTGAATGTTTAATTAAATAGCAAAAATCGAGAGGTTGGTCATTCTGTTATTTCTAATTGAAAATTTTAGTTATACTCTACTTACTATCCATTAAGATCTTATCAATTTGATCACATTCTTACTCTCAAGCATAAACTATGAAAGCTATTTTGTTTGCTTCTCTTGAAAAGATGAAAGTAAGTTGGAAGACTTTGTCCTCTGCCTAAAAGGTTGTTTCGGTTGAGCACACTTAATCACCTACTATGTGTGTCCACTGAGTCGTTTAATACTCAGATCCGCTGTTTGCTTGCATTGTTATTCTTAATGACTTTCGATATCATTCCATTCCTTCTGCGTAAGGGTTGAATTTAGTTTTTCTTTTGTATTAAGTTAATCATTCTTATGTTTGCTTGGTCTAATAGGAGCAAAGAATACATATGACGCTAGCAGTTGCCCTGCTTTCTATCAGATGCCTCACCAATCCAATTCTGGCTCATATGGAACGCCGTCACGAGCTTCTCACAACAGTCCCCCTATTACTGGCCCAGGTTCATGGAATGCATATGGTGATTCTTCTGGGCACAGCTTTGCGGCACGCCCTTCAGGTAGTTTTTCCTCGAGTCCTCATTTCAGACCAGGAGGAAGCCAATTAAGCAACCACCGAACTAATACACCACATTCCAATTTGGGACGAGGTAGTAGGGGTGGACGATATGGTGGTGGCTCAAATTCAAGGCTCAATCGAAGTGGAGGCAAAGCCTCTACACGAGATGATATAGCGAGTTACTTCATGAAGTCTATGCTCGAAGACCCGTGGCGAAACACAGAACCGGTTTTCGGAGACATATTGGAGCCAATTTCTGGCCCAGGATATTGGCATCCAGAATCAACATCGAGGAAGAACAACCATAAGTTGGATTCCAACTCAAGCCTCAGTGAATTCCTTGCAACTTCTTTAAAAGAAACCATCAACGATGACGACGATTGAACATCTTCTATTAACTGTCTTAAGTAATCTGTCATTGTTTAATGCATTTATGAAAATTTTTAGAGTTTGATAGGCTATTAATCTAATCTCGGTTGTGTAGACAAGGCATGTTATGAATGTAAAATTTTTTAGATTCTTTCGACTGAGGATTTATTTAATTGCATTTCTTTCTACTGAGTTATATGTGTTTTCATAGCGACGATAAGATCAATCAGCTCACATTTTTTTCATGTACTATGCTCACATGTCACTCGTATCAATGCTGAAGAGCCAAAATAAACCAAAATGCAAAATTATTTTTGTCTGAAATCATTTTCTATTCGTAAAAAATTCACTCGAGCCAATCGTGTGGGGAAACGTGTACGGCGGGAGCTGCTCGATGGTTGGGGAGCAGCTCTCTTGAGTGGGGACACGTGTACGGTGAGGCATCCCTCTTGTTGCCGTTGCGAGGTGACCATCCCATCGGTTGGTGGCACTTAAATTGTCGAAATATTAATTTTACTAATAATGTGTTATTATTTAATTACTTCTCATCGTTATTAAATTAGTGATATCCCATCGGCTTCGTCGGTTGCCTTCGATTTAATTACCATCAAATAATAATTTTTTCACCCCAAATAATTAATTTATAGAGGAAAATATTTTTCTAATATATATATAATTGATGGTCATATTTTACATTCTCGGCTGTCAAACAGAAAACCGGTTCAAATTAAGCCGACGCACTGGCATTTACGTAATTTCAGGAAACCATATCTTCCGGTGGCCAAGGATTATCATATGAAATCACGAAAGCTTAACGCTTGTGATGATCGCCTGTTCATATAAAATAGCATTCAGGCTTAGTTCATTATTAAATTAGTTATTTTGGACCAAAATTTTTGTTACAAAAAGAACATAAAATTTGGTTCGCCGATAGTCCTGTCCCTTGACGTATGTTTCACAGGAGATTCAAAACCCGGACGGTGGGGCCCACGGAATCAAATTATTATTTTTTCCCTGAAAAATCTGCGAGACGCTAATAGCAATTAGCCCTCCCGAAACACGAGGCAGCTGGCACGCGTCGGTCAAATTTCTCCTCCGCTTCTCCAGTCTGTCCTTCGACGTAGTCGCCTCTTCCTTTCTTATTCTTTCTTTTTTTTTTTTCATTCCTCGCCACCGCCACCACCAGCGCCTCCTCCTCCTCCTCCTCCTCCTCCTCCTCATCGCATTCGCCATTGATGGGGAAGTGAGATAGAGAGAAGAAGCGTTCGACCTCGTCGGTGGACTCTCCAGGGGATACGATTCTGCGTTCTCTCCTTCGCTTTGAACGCTGCGTTCGCCTCTCGGCTGGATCTGGCTCGCCCAGATCCTTGCTTCCCAGGGTTCGTTCAATTTCCTTTCTCTCCCACTACACGTTTTTCTTAAAGGAAAATTCTGTAGTGTTTTTCAATTTCTGTTTCGTCATTGAGTTCGTCGTATTTGAGGATTGGATGTTGGATTTAGTTGTTGGATCTGGAACCACCTGATCTCGATTTCCATTCTTGATTTGGTGGATTGTAAAATATCTCCCGTATCCTCCAAATGTAATCGCACTGTGGTTTCGATCTTCATCAGCAATTTGTCGGGGTTCGGGAGCTTTCGGTGCTGAATTTTACTTTACAAGTGTTTACTATAGTTGATTTGAATCGAATGTAGTTTTTTTTACTGTTTTTATTCTTATGGAATATCTTGATTGTCTTAAATTTCTAACTCAGCCTTCTTAATTTCCACTGTGGCTGTTCTTGATAGGTGACTCTAAATGTCCTTCCTCTGTTATAGGGGTTATTAAGGGCTTGTTTCCTTAAAAAAATAAGTTGAAGGATGGATTATTTTTGTGCTAATTTTTCTTGGTGCTCTGCTTTTTTTGGATAAATGGTCAAACGTATTAGCAATTTAGCATTGAAGATGTTAGATGTCACTCGGGTAAGTGGCATGACAATACTGGGACCAGGAGCATCTGGGTCAATTCCATTTGCCCAGCATGATTAATTCCAGAAAGTCCGGCTGCAATTGTCAGAACACTTGGCGGTTCCCGGATTTACCCTAGTAGCCGGTGGAAACTTCTGTAGGGCTAGTCCGATCACCTCCAGGTTTAGTCCATTTGAAGAGCTGGATACCAAATTTAGTTTGTAAATATTAATTATGTTTTCCGCTTTATTTGAAAAAAATGCTTTTGGGGGAATTATATCTTTCTTTTTTTTTTTAAGTTAGTCAATTTGATTCATCGTTAATCAATCATTATGTGTTGCTTGTTAGTGTTAAAGTTGCTTTCTATAATGTTTGTTTGCTTTATTAAATGTCATCTCTTAGGCATGTGTTTGGATCTTTAGTAAGGTAATAGAATGCTTCTCCAACTTCACTGTTTATCTTATTTTTTGATAATTTGTACAATCTTGTGAACGATCCTGTATACAGATGAATTCTGTGAATTACAAACATTGCGTCTTGTATTATTCAATCTTCTATTTGACCATGTTATTTTTGTTGTTGCAACATTAGGATAACTATTAGAATTTCCGAAGATCACTTTCACAAAGTGCTTCCCAGAAGGTCATCCTAGTGAGGATCATGAAGAAAGCTTTTGATCAAACTGTTCGTGACTTGTGAGTTATCTTATTCATGAATTAGCATATATTCACTTTGGGATTGATTTTTTTTTTTTGTAGGTCATGTTATGTAAAAAAAGAGGTATGTGAACAAACAACCCACTAGAGACCGAGATATAGACCTCCGTAGGAGTGTCTAGTGTTGATTAGGTACTTTCACATTGAGCAGTTGAAATACATGGCATCCACTAAATGCTCCTTAAGGGATACATTCTTCTTTTAGAATGTAGATCCATGGCCACTTAAAGCGATAAACTTGGGTCATGTGTTATTGAGTATTAATTAGGCCGTTGATTAAATAAATAGATCTCAGCATTAGTGACAAGTGTTGATTAAGTACTGCTTCACACCACATTGAGTGCTTGAAAGTTGAAATACATGAGCACCAACTCCATTCGTGCAACAGGGGCTTTGTTCTTATGGAATGTAAAGCCATAGTACACTGGGTGAAAGGCTTGTTTGATGATCCTTAGACACCCACCTCCCCCCTTAAATTGGTTTGCATAGCAAATTCTATTGGACTGGCTTTTTGATAAAACAATAGTCGTACTGTAAAGGACCTGTATGTAGTCCTGTTTATTTAACTTCCTAGGTTTGTGTAGGGTAGACACATGACTGGTAGCAAGGCATTGTAGAAACTTTATGGTTGTCCATCAGGATATGATGTTACCTCTTTTCATGTTTTAACAGGAAAAGAGAGGTGAACAAGAAAGTTCGAAAGGTTCCAGGTATAGAGCAGAAGGTAAATTATTCTACACCCCGCAACTTTTCTTATTTGGTCGTTAATTGTCTGTATCCATTTTGGTAACTCAGATTATATGCACCAATGTTATATTATTTTAGGTAATACTAATTCATATATGAACTTCCTATGCACCATAAAATATATATTTACCTTCATATGCTCTTTGGTTCTTGAAGATTTATACGTGCTCAAGTTTTTTTCCTTTGTTTTCTTGGCTTCAGGTTCTTGATGCAACGAGTAATGAATCCTGGGGACCACATGGATCTCTTCTTGCTGATATTGCTCAGGCAACCAGAAACTAGTAAGCTCATACCATTGACAACCTTTCTTCCAGCTATTTCCGTTCTGGAATCTAATTTATTTAGCAATATTATACAGCCATGAATACCAAAGGATTATGAATGTGATATGGAAGAGGATCAATGATACCGGAAAAAACTGGCGTCATGTTTACAAGGTTTTGTAGCCTTTAGTTAACATGTTTGAAGTAAAAAAAAAAATGTCATTGCAATTTGTTGTGTGTTCAGTTTATTCTTTCACACAGCTCATCCTTTCAAGCTCTGCATCATGTTTACAAGGGCTTAGCTAATGTTCTATTCCATTAATTGATCATTAGGCATTGATGGTTCTGGAGTACCTAGTAGCAAATGGATCAGAACACGTGATTGACAATATTAAGGAGCATTCATATCACATATCAGTAATATTTATCCTTCATCTTTTGTGTTTGGTGAAATTGTGCCTTCTTTTACTTGTATCCTTAAAATTACTTTCATTTTTTTTTAAATTGGAGGAGTTGACTTGCATTTTAGGCTTTATCGAATTTCCAATATATTGATTCAAGCGGACGAGATCAGGGAAGCAATATCAGAAGGAAATCACAAATTCTTGTAGCTCTAGTCAATGACAAGGAAAAAATCCAGGAATTTAGGCAAAAGAATTCTGCAAATCGGGACATGTATGATTCTTCTTTTGTAACCCTCTTGATATGTCCTGGCTGCCTACTAAAATCACTTGCTTTTGTTGCATAGGCACCGAGGTTCAGCTGGTAGGCCTGGAAGCTACAGTGACAATAATGATGATTACTATGAGAATCGCTATGCTAGTAGAGATGAAGATCCATATGGTAACAGAAACAAAAGAGAAGTTGGACACAGAGACAGAGGTGATGATAGAGGTAATGGAGCTGGGGTCCAATATGGTCGAGAAGGAGATAGAAATAGTGGGTACGCTGATGAACATGATAATGATAATGCTGAGCGATATTCATCTCGGTAAGCCACTTCCCCTACCATATTTAATAACTGGGTTCATTTTCCTTGGACAAGGTATCATTGCTGATTCTTCTAGTGATTGTGAGGTTTTAGTCATTTTTGTAGTTTATTGAGGTGATACCGATATAAAATATTTCTACATGAATGTTCTTTTGTTAAATTTTATTCTCAATAATTTGGTGATATATTTACTGATATGCAAACCTTGATGCTATTATATGGTTACTCCTGTTGTAAGACCCTGTTTTGCTTGTTTGTTCACTGAAGTAATCTTATTACTGGACTTTCGAGCTTGATCACTTAAAGTTGATTCACCTTCCTTTAATTAAATAAAATTCCTTGAGAGTCTAAAAAATGTTTGGTATAATGGCTGATTATGATTTCTTTGACACTAGTGGTGGCGGCGGTGGTGGTGGTGGAGCCGATAATTATCCTCGGGAACAAGGGTGAGTGATTGTGAGTTTACTGGGTCAATACCTATTATAGTTGTGTCGTTCTTGTCTTTAAGATCTGCTGGACTGGCACAAACTGTTGCCTAACTACTGTTACATCAGCAGGCAGTTGGGCCAAAGGCTTTCTGATGCGAGTGTTGGTGCACCACCAAGCTATGAAGAAGCCACAAGAGATGTTGAAATCTATGTGCATGATGAAAGGTTCACTTGCATACTATTATTCAATTATAATATCTTTAGTGTTACCTGCATGAGCCAACCTTGATAAAAACAAGTTCAATTTGTAGAAATGGAGATGATCTTGTAACAGCTGCTCCAAAGGTTTCTTCACCTTCTGCACCTAAATCAAACTCCCTGTCAGAAAGTACAGACCAAGTATCAGTACCTTTTGCTACGATAGATAGATTTCCTGCAAACATGAACCAAGGTTTAGACCATCCTCCAGATGATGTATTTTTTTCAACAAACCAAGATGAGAACAATGGTTTTGATGAGTTTGATCCTCGTGATTCGTCAGTATCAGGTAACACTAAATTGCAATTCTATTGCAGACACGCTATATAGATTCATATCTCTGTTGTCAACTATTTTTATTGTATTCTATTTTTCCGGAACATCATCCACTTCAATCACCACTAGCGCAAGCATCACTTCCTCTGTCCTACATCTTGAATTTCATTTCCTTAAGAGTTTCGAACATCATCCACCTCAATCACCACTACTACAGGCACTACTGCCCAAGTGCTACTTCTAATACTTGATACAACCATCATATATGGAAGGGTTATTACAGTGACACGATGATGCTAAATTGTTATTTTAGCATATTGATATTAATCCATTATTGACTATCTCAGCTAGTGATAATGATTTCTCTTCATGCTGTTTCTACTGTTTTTTTTTATTTCTATAAATCACTGTATTTTACAATGACTGATGATCCTGGCGTTGTCTCTCAATAAGCTGATCCACCTGTTGCTGATAGTCTGGAGATGGGCATTTTTGGACCTTCCTCTGCACCAGATATTTATTCACTAGCTTTGTCTTCATCAAGTGCTACTCACAATGGTGCTGAAGTTGATTGTCCTGCAAATTCGGGTGTTGGGCCTGATTTTGGAATGATGTCATCAGCAGCTGATGTGTTTGCTCAGGTTAGTTTTATATCTATTTGGTAGCATAATTCCACTAATACTTTTAAATGTATAAAAATGCTGTGACGAGCAATGTTTATTTGGATTATTGTGTACATGATCATACAAAGTTTTTTTGAATAGAACTTTCTCATCAAGTTAGAACTTTCTCATCAGTAAAAACTTCTGTTGAAGTGTTTTGTTGGCTTTGCTTATTAGTACATTAATTATCTTCTTTGTGCTTTGTGCTTTGTGCTTTGCGCTTAATGTTTCTTGCATTTTGACATTTTCTGCAGCCTGGTTCTAATCCTTTCGAGGATCCTCCCTTTGTAGCTTCCCAGCATTCTTTCGACCCAGAACAGAACACTGCAACAGGCACACACTTCCACTCTTCCAGTTCCACTGGGGACTCTGAATATCCTCTCCCTTTAGTTCCCAAAACTGAAACCACAGGCTTTGACTTTGATCTGTCCTTTGGCATTTCTTACAATCCTGTATTAGATGGTCAACAAAGTTCCCACACAAATGCTGGAATCTTGATCCCTTCTGTAACACAACTGAACCATGATATTTCAGCTTCGCGGACAGGCAAGGATGCTGCTCTTTCTATTCATGAATCTCGATCTGTGGCACCAACAAATGTACAAGGAAATTTTCAACATCAGTCTGGAAACTCCTTTGGCTTTTCTTACAATCCTGCATTGGATGGTCAACTGGGTTCTTTTGCTAGCCCAGCAAATTTCACTCCAGAAGCTCCTGTCAGACAACAAAGCAATGATTTTTCAGCTATGCTGACAGGCTTGCAGGCCTCTGTTCCTACCCAGGGATTTCAACCTGTACCACTAACGCATGTACAAGTAAATCCTCAACCTCAGTCAGGTACACCAGCTCCATCTGCATCACAAGCCACCCAATATCCCACATTCAATGCTCACCCTGGTACTCCATCAAATAACCACATTGCTCAGATGGATAACCTTTCACAACTTGGCCTACAGATTACACCTGCTGTAACACCACATCTACAACAAAATTCAGATTCTCAACCTCGGTCAGCTCCGTTTGCCTCACAGTTGACTCCACCTACCACACTGGATGCTCATACTATTACTCAAGTAAATAATCAGACTACCCAGATGGAATCCTTTTCACAGTATGGCCAACAGATTCCACCAGCTTCACCAACATATGGGCCAGGAAATCTAAATCCTCGACCTCAGTCAGTGCCCACTCCATTTGCATCACAGTCAACCCCATTTACCACACTGGAACCTCACCTTATAACTCCAGTAAACAATCAATCTACCCAATTGAATATATTTTCACAGGGTCCACCCACAGCCCCAACAAATGCACAGGGAAATCTAATGTCTCACTCAAGCATACCCTCTCAGTTTGCGTCACAGACAACTACTCCAGTAAATAACCTGACCAATCAGCAGAGTACTTTTTTGCAGCCTGGCCAACAGACACAACCAACCATGGATCTTGCCCTTGCACTGGTTGTACCCCCTGTAAAAGATGCTCCATCCAAGGAGAAATTTGAGGCCAAATCGAGAGTCTGGGCTGACACACTGAGTCGCGGTTTAGTTAATCTGGACATATCTGGACGTAAGTATCTAATTTTTTCTTTTATTATTTTTTTGCCTTTTTTTTTGCTGAAATTCTCTTAGGATTGGTGGAATAATATGGTTTTAAGAATGCATAAGATTTGATGAATGCACAATTTATGTAATAATCAATACAGTGCACGTAAAAATTGCCATCCCACATGTTAAAGAGTTAGAAAGCTATAAAATCATGATGTATGAATTTTTGGGTTCAATTCTGATTTCATGACATCTTTTTCAGCTAAAACTAATCCTCATGCGGACATTGGTATTGACTTCGACTCTATGAATCGGAAAGAGAAACGAGAAGAGAAGAAGCTTACTGCAGCACCAGTATCTACCGTTACCATGGGAAAGGCCATGGGCACTGGCTCTGGCATTGGCCGTGCCGGTGCAGGTGTCATGTCGGGCCCTCCAAATATCATGATGGGCATGGGCATGGGCATGATGGGTGGTTCTGGCGTGGGAATTGGCCCAATGGGTGGTGGTCCTGGCATGGGAATTGGCCCGATGGGTGGTGGTCTTGGCATGGGAATCAGTCCAATGGGTGGTGGTGCCGGCATAGGAATGCAAATGGGAATGGTAATGGGTGGATATGGAGGCAACATGGGTCAACCTATGGGCATGGGAATGAACCCCGGAATGAATCAAGGTATGCCTCCACGACCACCACTGATGGGAACCCTCCCTCCAGGTCAAGGTGGTACCCCTGGGTTTGGCTACAACCCGATGAATGGCGGCATGGGCAACTATGGTTCTCAGCAACCATACGGGGGTGCATACAGATGAGTAAGTTCGCATTCCAAAACGCTTTCATCAGTTCAGCATATCAAATGCTTAAGCATTTTTTTTCCATCTATCTTTTTGTCGATTCAGGTATATCATATTTCAAATCTGCTTCTTTGTGACAATGGTTGTGTTCTTGCCAACATTTCTAATGATCTTCCTTTAGGAGTGTTGGCTCTCCCTATAGCTATCCGGTGATAAATTGGGTTGTTACATCAATTTGTAGGTGTATTTGTTTCCCATTTTGTCCAAAGATTTGTTTCAGCATTCATGCTGAAATAGAAAGAAAAATAAACAAAGATTCATATACTTTCTCATCTCCAAAAGTTTTTTTTTTTGTATAACTATACTGATTTCATACTCTTGAATTTGGTGTTCTTAGAGAGAATTTTTTTCACTGCATATTTCTCCTTGAGTAATTTGCTTCATCCTGATGTGTATGGATGTGATGAACAAGATGAAAAATAAGGCAGAACGAACAATGAATACTACTTCATGGAGGATGAACGTTCCATAGAATTTTTGTTCGCGATTTAAGACTAAACCAATAAGTTCTCACTTTACTTGTAATTGCACAGTTTGATAATGATTGTCGAAGTCGCCATAATGGAGGAACAGAAATTAGGCTTCTGAAAACTTTAACCATTAAAAATTTTAAAGTCAAAAAGGAAGATTCATAATCATAGATGCTTAAATTAGATAACCGACTTTCTCGATATTAAAACATTAATTCATTGTGACTTGTGAATTTCTACAATCGTGAATGCTGCGTGTCGTTGCTACTACATGGAGTAATGTTTTTAAAGCTCTACCTAACAACAGATTCGATTCTTCATTTCTTTTTTATTTCTTCGTTTGGACATGCGATTGGGCGATCGGTTTGATTCTTCAAACAATGATGGTAGGGTTTGTAGATGGCCTAAGTGAACTTTGATGACAATGTCAGCAAGCTACTCGTTTGCGTCAAGAATATATTCCGCATTTTATACCCCTCCTTTTACTCATTTACAAATTTTTATTTTACACCGTTGAATTTAGATATGTAGGTATACATATATTAAGGAAGCTTGTATGAATATATTGATTTTGGTTCGAAATTTTCTAATCCAATCAGTATAGACCTATATTATTCAAATTTAAAAGTTTGATATTTTCAAATTAAGGGAGTCCTATAGATCCATTTATAATATTAGTCGGTAGGTATCATTGTCCTAGGCAAATTTATAATAAATTTTATCAAGTAGTTTAAAAATTGCTTGTTCTCAATTTAGGTTATCAAATTCAAATATAAAGACATGAATATATTAAAGAGACTCCCAGAAGTATATTTGATTTTGGTTTTAAATAATTTAGAATTTTCTAGATCCATTTCGGACGAAACATAAACCTATATTATTCGAAAATTAAAAAATTTAATATTTTTCAAACTAGAGTCCTAAGTACACATTGATTGTATTGGTTACTGAATATAATTGTATTGGACTTTATAATGAGTTTGTGACAAATTTATCAAAACTTTGTAAGATTTAAAATTCATCATTGATGCTTGGCAATAGAAAAAACCTAGGGGAGGTAACCTTAGATAAAGAGAAAAATTCTAGAGGGAGATAACCCTAAGTCTTAGAAGAGTGAACTCCAAGTAAAAGTCCTAGTGAGTAAAGTTAGGCCTTAGTGAGTGAGGCTAGGTGGTGAAAGTTCTAGTGAGTGAAGTCTAGCAATAGAAAATCCTAGTGAGGTAGCCTTATGTAATGAGAAACTTTAGAGGAGTGAACTCCAAGCATGTGTGACCGAATAATTTCTAGTAAACCGCGCGCAGTCGACCGAACCAGTGGATTTTGATAAACTTAAGTATAGTTTTACCTATAAGGTTTAAGTTAGACCTTCATTACCTAAGAGAGAGTTTGCCCTCTAGAAAAGGAGGAGAATGAAGGGAATCTTCATTAATATATTAGCATGAAGGAGTTTGAGGCTATGAGATTAGCTAAGTTAAAGGAGGTATTGTCAAACATCAAAAAGGGGGAGATTGTTGGTGCAATATTCCCAGGGTCAAGGTTGACTTGGTCGACTGAGCTTGATTTGGGTCAAGCTCGAGTCTTGATGTTTGGGTTTCGATGTTTGACAAATACATGGAGACAGTACATGGAGATTGTAGATGCAATTGTTCATGTGTGGAGATTGTTGTCAAGTAGGTCAAGGTTGACTGGATACTTGACGTGAAAATCCTGGTGAGTGAAGCTAGGCAGCGTGAAAGTCCTAGTGAGTGAAGCCATGCAGATGGAAAATCCTAGTGAGTGAAGCCATGCAGATGGAAAATCCTAGTGAGTGAAGCTAGGTGAAAGTCCTGGTGAGTGAAGTCAGACAGAAGGAAAGTCCTGGTGAGTGAAGCTAGGCTAAAGGAAAATCCTGGTGAGTGAAGTCAGGTGAAAGACCTAGTGAGTGAAGCTAGGCAGTGTAGAAATCCTGGTGAGTGAAGCCAGGTGAAAGACCTAGTGAG
>JBBMJZ010071240.1:0-23751 GCA_037833815.1 Zingiber zerumbet | reverse complement strand
CTGCACGCAGAGGAGGCAAGTTATCTGTTCTTCGCAAGCTCTTTGCTGCAAAGAAGGAAAGCAGTAGAAGTGCATAATCAATCAATAGAGATTAGTGGTTTGCTAGAAGTCCAGCAAAAGGACTGATGAATTATAGACAACATGTATCACAGGAGAAATCATGCTCTTTTTGGCAAATGTAAGAAAAACTAGTCAAGTCCACAATATTTATACAAGCTATTTATAGCTAATCTGATATTCTAACTCACACCACTTTTCTAATAATAGTGAATCTACTTTACTGACCAGGAGTTGTAGGTTTTATATGTACGGCATTTTTTTTTTTAATAATTCGGTATCTAATTTTACTTTCCGATTAATTCTGGATATGATCAATTTATAAAAATTTTTGGTAGGATACTATGGTGGTAAAAAAATGAATACGTTTAACCCTAGTACTTTTGTCAATCTGTCCCCAGATCAACACGATTGGTCTCATATGGTCTATAACTATTGCAACTCAAGTTATACCAAGTTAAACATAAGTTTTGACTGTTATTATTTAGTAATTTAATTTAAGGAATAAATTGACATTACGTGGATAGTAAATAAAAAAAAAATTCTTATTTTTCTCTCTTGCTTTTTAATAAAAACTTTACAAATTCCGTCCGTTCTAAATTCTATTGGATAGGTTTTGAGCAATTTCAATAATAATTTCCTTCCGAAGTAAACGTACAGTCATCGGGTTTGCCTTCACAGTTCCCACGTTTCATTGGCTTTCGCTATTTAATTTTGTCCGCTTCCAATTCCGTCGCGACTCTGTTCTGCTTCCCTCCTCGCTCTCCCGCGAAGCGCCTGACCCGATCTCCCTGCGTCTCCGCCGGCGATCTCTAGCCGCCTTGTGCCCATCGCCCACTCTTCCCCGCTTCGATCGGTGCGGTGTGCTTACCCTTTTCTTTTTTATCTCGTACTGTTTCGAGGAGTTCTCGGGAGGCGTTGAGGATATCAAAGGTTAGGGTTCGTTTTCGATCTTGTCGCTGTTCTTCAAAAATGTTCCTTTTGTTTTTACTTCTTTGATCAAATTTGTAACTTTTTGGTTTTATCGGGATATCTCCTTTTGTCGTTCCGACCAGGGCGGTTCTTTCTCCTGGTGTTCTCGACGTGAAGGACTTCGTTGTTAGCACGAGATTGTATGGATGATGACCGGTGTTGAAGCGACCTCCGTTGTTGCCTTAGGGCTGGCCCCCAAGTAGGAAGCAAGAAGCGCATTTCTCCCTGATCACGTTATGCTAATGGATTCTGAAGCACTCAAAGCTCGCTCCTTTGAGATAATTGGAGCTTCTGAATCAGATGAAATGGAGATTATTGAGATGGGGTCTTTAATCAAGGTGGGGGAAGTGGCCAACGCTGGGCGGGAAGCTTGCGGCCTTGCTCCTTCTATCGAGGATGATTACTGCACCCAAGGTTGTGATGGTGCAGTCGTTGAATTCTTTGATGGAATGGAAGTTTGTCCTCCGACCCCTTCTTCTGAGAGGGACAGTATGGATCTTTCATGTTCTGATCAATCCGAGGAACGCGAGGCCATTTCCATTGTCCGAACCCCGTTAAAAAGCATATTTGATCCATTTGCTCCTGCGTCAGAAGAACTGCTCGTTGCTCCCATGAAGAGAACTCTGAAGAGTATGCAAATTCCTCATTTGAGGAAGCTGAAGCCTTATGATTGCGGCGATTACACTCAAATAGAATGCCATGCTCCTGAAGAAGACCAGCTTTCGGAGTTACTTTGTCAATCATTCTTTGAGCTAGTTGTTTCAAGACAGTTGCAGGAGATATCTGCAGGCAAGTTGTTGGATCAAGATCAACAGGAACATTCCAAATATGCTAATACACCACTGTCATTATGTTTACTCACAGGAATTGCGGAAACATGCCCGCCTGCCCCGAAGAGAGAACCAGCAGAATCAACAAAATTAGATCCTGGAGTATGCCGACAGCTCGACTTCCTTGACAACATGGCTGGATAATAGAGCTTTGTTTTATGTTTGCTAACATATAATACAACAAACTTATTTAATAGTTAGTGTTCATAATCCTAGCTACAAAGATAAGCTGTGTTCTAGCCTGTTCAGGCTGATGCAGGGTTCAATAGCGTCTAGTACAGTTTATAAGTTGTGGATTGCTCATGCTTGCTCAATCAACCTGTTTTGTCCAGCCCTGTTTGTTGTATCATCGATATTGATATTAGGAAAGTTATTAGCATCGTGTAACTTGGATAGCTACATGATTTTAGTCAGTCGGGAATTAAGGGCATGTATTCTTTCTTTTTGCTAAATTAGCTAAAGAAGGTGGTATTATTATGTTTTCTTCCGAGTTTCTTTGGTTGTGAATAATCATGACAAGCTGAAGATAACTATCTTATATAGTTATTATCATTTGTATTGGGTGCCTGATTCTGCTTGGGTTTTTGATTGTGGGATTGTGATGCCCTGTTTTGAAACAACTGTGGATACCATGAGTGCTATGGTGATTCCGAGTTTCTTCAAAAATGAGCCAAATTTATACTTTCTTGTATTTCTATGAACCTCAGCAAAATCAAGCCAATTTAATCTAAAAACTAAACTAAATTAATTTTTTAAAAACAATCAACACCGTGACTAAAATAACAAAATTTCGAAGATGTTACAAAACTAATTACCAGTGGAAGATATGAACAGCGTGATAAAAAGCTAATAAAACTCACAACAAACGGTCACAGACAAAGACAATTATACAAAAATAGGAGAATTATTGATGTATAAAAATTAACCCAGAGATTGAAAATCAATAAGTTAACAGTTGGCCACTCCGTGTGGCTTCGACATTCCCTCATGTCGGTAATTTTTTAGTAAAAAATTCCTCAAGAAAAATATCTTGTTAGCTCGTGTTGGCAGAGGTCCTCACCAGAGGCCATAATGATACTATACCAACCATTTAGGAAAGAAGAGAATAAACAAAGAACTGGAGAGTCTCTG
This sequence comes from Zingiber zerumbet, assembly GCA_037833815.1. NCBI lineage: Eukaryota > Viridiplantae > Streptophyta > Magnoliopsida > Zingiberales > Zingiberaceae > Zingiber > Zingiber zerumbet. Next base: position 20,761 of record JBBMJZ010071240.1, on the reverse strand, counting down.
GAGCCTTATTTGGCAAATCCTACAAAAAGAACGTTGGGTGCAGAATTGCTTCACAGCAACATGGATTGTGGATTCTCTATGTAGCTTCTGAAAGCTCTCAACCACTCCGCCCCAATTGCGCCTAACACGGTGAAATTTGAATAGTGAGAATTTGCAGTTGAGTCCAGAAATGAAAAACATGTTAATGTTAAACGAAACGGATGAGCAGCTGGCACATACCATCAATCACTCGGTGATCGCAGCTCAATGTTACTGACAAGAAGGTGCCAAATTCAAATTGATCAGGACCACCGCCAGGAAGCACTCGTCTCTCAGCTGTTCCATCAATGATTTTGAGAATCAGCAAAATCATTATTGGATTTCAGATATATGTCATTACTTGAAAACAATCCATTCATACCAGATCCAACAGCCAGAATGGCAGATTGAGGAGGATTTATGATGGCACAGAACTGTTTGATACCAAAGGGGCCACCAAGATTTGAAACTGTGAATGTACCTCCCTGTAAAATCAACTTACAGAGTTATTGTGCAGAATACTGCATTTAGAAGAATGACAGTTGTAATTCTGTGTACCTCATAATCTTCTGGTTTCAAGTTGTTTTCTTTGGCCTTCTGAGCTAAAATTTTCACTTCCTCTGCAATTGTAGCAAGTCCCTTCTTGTCCGCATCCTGCATAATTTGTTCACAAGAAATTAGTGCTACATGATGATGAAGAGCTGAGATCAAAGTTCTTGCCAATAAACACCTTGATGACTGGAACAAATAACCCATTATCTGTTTGAACGGCAACATTGATGTTAATATTGTTGTACCTGGGTTAAGAACAAACCAGGAGGAATATAACCTGTTTGAAACAAAGTGTCCATAAAATTTGCTAAAATGAAACAATGATTTACTGGCGTATGAAGTCGTTCATCCAGGAGCCGTTGCACTGAGGAACTTTGCGAAGGGCCAGAGCAGTTGCCTGCCATTTAAAGTAAATTAGGATTACATATATTTAATTGTCATTCTAAACAAGATTTGAAAGACAACATGGGATCCATGGTGTTAGTTCAAGTCTCTCGAGCACAAAACCATTGCATACTAGGATGAAATCTGTTGAATATACAGATTGCTACTAATTTAATGAATGAGTTAATTGATTAAAATTCAAACAGATCAATATTTAACCCCATTGTTCGAATATAATACAACTTTGCATCTTTATCTAGCTACTTTTTCTATATTATGGTAGTGTTCCATACAAATTGATTGTCCTTCTAGAAAATCACGCTTGTCTTCTCACGTACCATTTTTGGAATGTTTAAACAACAAATAAAAACTAGGATAACAAATCAAGATGTCCAAAAAAACCTGACTAGATTTTTATCTTATTTTAACTTTAAATTTTTATTCCTGGAAAAAATTTTATATGGAACTTGAAAAACCGGGGTTTAGGAGGTTATTGAGGTGTAAAGAGAATAAACCTTTATAACAAGGTCATTGATAGATAATTTTTTACCACCAGAAACCTCTTGGAGAGAATTAAGTTCTTTCCTCAACCTGGAGAAGGCAAAATAGTTCATACTTGAGGAATATCTTAATCAAGTCAAATTTGACAAAAATGAGTTACTGCAAATAGTGTCTCACTCCACAAGTTTGTCAACACGGGTGTCAACTGTCAAATAATAATGAGGAATTGTTTGTTTAGAGAGCAGCAAGCGGGAAGCTGTAACCTGCAGAATAAGAACATCAGACAGAAAATAACAAGATATAAACTAAATTATGTGCCAAGATTAAGGGATAGATTAATTTACTTTTCTTATCTGGGAATTTGGAATGTCCACATAATCTAATAGTTGACCGCCTCCTGATTCCCTTGCCTTTGGTGGTGCAGAGACAACCTTTGTTTGAGATGCTACATTCAATAATACAGAAAGATATAAGAAACTCCCTAAACCCCATTACCTTGCACAACTAAACAACTATAAATGCACTAAAAATCTGGAGTAACATCAAATGAAGTCAACTAATTATATACGGGTTCTAAACAAGTACATAGTTCCCTCAATCCTAAATAAGCAAAAAGGAGGAATCCCCGATGCCTGTAAAATGATTGGCCTTCACTTTTTTTTTTTTTTTTAAATGATAGCGTGTGTGGCCAAAAACCCAGAGAGAATATTGTCTCATAGCTTCTTAATTGCCTAGTTCCACACAATTTTTGTAACCTAGATAAACACCCATATTCCCCTGCACCCTGAATCCCAGTTGAGGCATTCCAAAATCCATGATTTGTTCTCAAGATGGAATAACTATTCAATGATCACAAACTATTGGTGTGAATAATATAACTGTAGAAATTTGAGTAGATGGTAGCATGAATGTTAACTACCATTCTTTGTTCCAAATTAGACAACAAAAGATCTCAATATTGGCTGCTACAAAGTCACCGAACAAGAACTAGAATTAAGATTTAACCAAGCTATAAATTCTAATACAGAAATAACTAGATGTGTTGACATAGGTGAAACATAAATAAATGCGCTTGAAAACTATAGGCATGTAACAAACAAAGCTAAACCATAAATTTGTTTTTGTTTTCACATATTATGTTATAGAATGCTTCAAGCACAAGATCTAGCAACAAGAAAATCTGCATTGTAGGTTCACACACCAAAAATCAGGATGTTAAACAAATACTCTCATTAAGTGATCACTGACAGCTGTTAGATTTCATGGTTATTGTGTTGACTTGATGTTTGGATCGTTAGGTTAAGCTTTAAAGCCAGTTAGATGACCATGTAATCCTTACTATATAAGTATTTTGCTATTATAATAGTTAAGCAAATAGAAATAATCCCAATTTGAAACAACTAATGGACAGAAAGAATACTGCTTCTACAGAAAATTTTAGTAAGGAAAAGGGCATGACAACAAAAGAAAGGGCTAGAAATGCGTACCCAAGTAATCTTCAATATCGGCCTTTAAAATCCGACCATCAGGACCAGTACCTTTAATACTTGAAAGAGGCACCTGCAAAAGGAGAAATATAAAGAAAGTAAAAGACCTGAGATCTTTCAGGAAGAGGATTCATAGAATTCACTAGTAAATGACATTCAATTTTGATAAAGATCAATATAAAAAACAATAAATCAATAAAGTAAATATCTCACATTGTTGTCTTCTGCCAACTTTCTTGCAAGGGGACTAGAGAATATCCTGTCTTCTGAACGAGACACTTCTTCAGTCTTTACAGCTTTTGGTTCAACAGCCTTAGCAGGGGGTTCCTCTTCCTTCTTAGATTGTGAAGTTTCTGATGCTGTTTTAACTTCAGTAGGACCAGCAGATTCAGAAACATTGTAATCTTTAAATTTCTCAATATCTCCCTCTTCCTCCACAGTTATAGCAATTATCTGATGACAGATTATTCTTGATGAGGTAGCAATAAATAAATTCTTCATGCACCTTATATCATTCAAAAAGCACACACTTGTAATAGTTAATAGAATGGTGCCCATCAATAGATATTGTATCTTGAAAATAGAATATGAAAGTGATTGAACATGCCTACATAATATAATTACTGATGGTCTTTCCAACCTAACCACAAATGCAGAAGATTTTATTCTATTCCTTAGCTTCTTTACCATCTTAAAGAATTTGAGAAGTCCAACCATACCAATACCTTGAGAAGTTAAAAGTCCGTGTGACTACCAAGATGGAAATAATACAAACAAGAATCGTTTCAGACTTTGCATGTTGAAATTAACTGACTAATTAAATAGCAAAAACCCACAGACAAGGTTGATACTCTAACTATAAGTGAAATGGAAATCTTTTTATTCCTACGAGATTCATGACACTGTCGACTTACCAACTTACACCTGGAGAGGTCTAATAGGCCCCTCATAATGTTGATCCTATCAAGCATTCAACCTCAGTCAGCAAAATGCAAGTTGAGCAAGTAAGAGAAAGACAATAGAGAAATAACTCTTTCTGTGTTTAACAATCTTGATGTGAAACCATATAAAACAAATGAATAAACACACTGAATATATCTACAAATGAAACATTAGGAACTAATTATTTGAACTATGATTCCTATAATTTTCATGAAAAAATTTCAGCTCTTTATGGACAACAATGACAATATCCATCACATAACCAAAGCGCTTCACAAGAATAGGAGAGGTGTTGGAAGCAACAAAAAAAACATTAACATCAAGACCATGAAAGGCTCAGTAAGAGAATTTCCACATCAAAAGCCAAAGCTAAATAAAACAAAAAATTAAAACCTCACAAGCTAATAGTAAAACCATAAGCTTGGTATCCGGTAAAAAGATGCGAACAATATATATATAATTACCTCACCAACTTTTATCTCTTTGGACCCATCTCCATGTATTATCTTAGCAAGATATCCTTCTTCCATGCATTCCATTTCCACAGTGGCTTTGTCCTGATCAATTTTTGACATAGACAAATGAAAATGGGCGTCAATGCTGTGCAATTTTACAAAATGTAAAACATGTGTGTGTTTTTCAATGTAAATTTGACTTACAGTTTCCACCTCACAGAGCACCTCACCAGGTGAAACTTTATCACCTTCCTTCTTTATCCACCTTGCAATGTTACCCTACGAAGGGATAGTGCAGAACATTCAAGTGCTATAGAAGCTATATATTTAGTAGAATCGAAGTTTGATGTGCACAAGGGTTATGTACCTCAGTCATGGTGGGTGAAAGAGATGGCATACCAAGGGCCAGATGTGGGGGGAGATCTAACAAAACAAAGAGATAAAAATACTGATGTAAAATTAATAATACTTAAATATACAAACAAAACAAGAAAAATACGAGGAAACTACATATACAACATTATAAAACATATTTTCAATGTCAGGGATTCCAATCCCTACCAGCCAAACTTTGGAATTGGAATTAATTTGTTGAAAAATGTTTCAATTTATATTTTCTTTAGTTGAATTGATTAGTCTCTCTGTGTTATAAATGTTTCCTTATATACTACCAAAACTAAGTTAATAGACCTACCTAACTTGGAACACTAATGAAGAATGCTATATGCCCCTCATCCAAAACTAAAAGTTTCTAAGACAACTGTATCATTCCTACAGAACAATTTTGGTCAAATAAAAGGCACAGACCACAGAGTCTCAAACCATGATCCATTAGTATAAAAATTGCAAGTCTCACAAAGAACTTTCATCTACACAAGCAAAGCTTACTCATGCAAGCATCTAACCTTAGGCCAACCATCACTGTACACATGTGATTAACAAAGGCATAGCATCACAAAATGGATGTGGCAATGGACATTTGTCAACCAATAAAACAAAGGTAAGTTCAGATATGCATTAATCATCTCATTATTCAGCTTCATGCCACCAGTATAGGAGAAATAAGCAATATATTGTATTGTCTTGAAGCTCATCAGAAACGATCAAAGAGTTTCATAAACAAAGAAAAAAGAAATTTTAAAGTGAGACAAAGGGCGACATAGAAGCAGAACTTGAACCTGGATTACTTGAGAACAGTCTCCTTTGTGTAGTCAGTATACTGAGAAATATAAAATACTTAAATCAGCTTATTATGGTAAAAGAAAAACAGAGTATATATAGTTAGTGTATAGACACATACCTGGATGAAGCATGGTTGAATCTCATGCCAAACAAAGGAAAACTCTTGGCAGGTGTTTTTTTGTACCAGTTGGTCCCCAGTGATTCTGAAGAAAATGCCTGAACAAATAATAAGTTTGATTAAGTCAAATTTTCAAGATCAACTGCAAGAATAAAGCTCATCAGTAGCTCTTTCAAGATTTGAGATCATTACATTTCTTCTGTCACTGACAATGTTGCTGTTAATACAAATCCGACGAACACAAGATTCAGAATCTCGATAGTTTTCTTTGCCGAAAGCACCCACATAATTCCTTGATACATCTAAAAAAAGAACAAAGAATAATGGCATGAAGAAGATTTATCTCATTACATTGAGATTAGGGAAAAAGAAAGAGATGTGGCGATGTAAATAACTGAGGCCTTCTATGTAAAACAAATTACTATAGTATTTAATCCCTTACTCAAAATAACCATTTGTCTCAGAGGTACTTGAGGATCACATCAGAGTATAATTGCCCTTTCATCTACAGTAAAATGTAAGATATGTATTTTGACCCTACAACTAAAAACACACATTGCCATGCATCCCCCTTGTAATAAGGTTTCTACAAGACATGGCAAGAGAAAGCATGAAACACATTATTCAGATAAGTAAATATAAACAAATAATAACTATGATACTGACATTATGATCAACTATTTTTAAAATATATGCAGGTTTTCACAGCCAAAGATGTGTTAATAGTGAAAGCAATAATACAAGACAAAAAGTTTTTCAATGCACCCAATTAAAATACTTAAATAGAAGATGGCTATTGGAATAGGAACTACATGTAGTTATATAAATAAATATGAACTACAAGTAGTTAGATAAAGTGAATATGAAACTATTGTACATCAAGATGCAGAAGAAATATAGCAGCTGAAGAAAGAGAGAAATGAACAATGCATTAGGCATTTCCTATTTGACTAGAAAACTAATTCCAACCTCCTAAATGGAAATGCTTTTATTTTACAAAAAATGTAAATACTTATAGAATATAGTTTAGAGACATAATTCAATAATTAACAGAATAATTATAGAGAGCACTAAACAGTGATCGTGGTAAGATAAACAATGATTAAGTCCTCAAGCTTAATATACTGGAACTTGCTAAAATTACAGAAGCAGGAACTGAAAGGCAACTGATATTTACACAAAAGAAGAAACTAAAAGAGCATATCAAGGCAAATATCAATAGGATTAGTACCTTTAGAGAAACCTGCAAGAACAGCAGGCTCCTGAAGTAGAATATTTTGAGTACCCTTAAGCTGCAATATCAGATACAAAGGTTAAGAGTGGTAAAACATGAAAAGAAGAATATAGCAAAAGCTACACAAACATATCCATGGTACGGTAGTTTCCAACGTTATCATACTTGACAGTCCCTGTTCAGGGATAGAAAAGGATCCAATGTGATTTTGCAATATTCCGATATAGAAAGGATATAACTTTGCAACGCCGAGAATAGAGATGCAACAACAAAAGTTATCAGGAATGGGTTCTACTTCTACGCATGTAACACCAGTTTTCATCATGATTCAAAACATTAGATAAAGTTATCATTTTTCTGTACTTTTTTATTGAGCATGTTAGAAAGATAAGCCATTTCATATAAATTCAAGGAATGAGTTACTCAACAAAAACCATTTTATTGTGTTGCAAAAATTCAAGTCAAGGATATTCAAGTAACAATCAGATAAACAAATCACTCATATGAATAGATCTATTTCATTACATGTTACGTGCTGATATTCCACAAAAGAGAAAACTAAATCATCTACAATTCCTTATGAATCAAAAGCATTTTATTTCTTTTATAGTGAAACATATCATCTCAGAGTGCACTAAAATTCATAAAATTTCAATCAGAATCACGATTAATAAGAAATACAACGAGACAAAAAATTTAATACCGTAAGAAAGCCGCAAGAAGCATTAAATATCCCGAAGCAATATAAACAATCAACTCAGAATCCATAACCTAAATTCCATAAGCGCACCTTGCGGGAGTGACGGATCAATTGAGAAGCAATCGTCATGACTGGATCGGATCGGACCTAGTAGTAGCAGACTCGGACGCTGATAAATCAAGCTATTCACGTCAAGAAGGTGAGATCCACCAAACCGTCCAATCTAATTGGGTGCGTGCACAGTATAGGAGATCGAGATTCTTCACCTGCGTTGGTGACAAGGGAAAGCACACCGAAGTTGTGGAGGAGAGAGAGGAATCAATGGTGCGTAGTGAACCCCAAGCCCGATCGCTGGCGAGCAGTTCGCAAGTGATTGACTGCGGAAGATCGACGAGCGGCGTCGGCGATGAGGGTTTACTTTGGTAGGCGCAGTGGGATTGGGAAGAGACCGCTGAGGGAGAAACCTATTATTAGAGAGAAGTATATTTCCTTTTACTGATCAATTAAATTTTTAGAACAAAATAGGAAAAAGGCAATTATAAAATAAAATAAATAAGAAAAGAGGAAGTTGGCTACCCCTTCGCCACCAACAGTGGTCAAATGACTGGAATGGTGTTAGAAATCCGGTTCAATATTTTCAATCGAGCCGAGCGGCTCAGTAAGTTGATTTCAGTTGATATTTTAAATTGTATATACAAATTGGGGGAAAAAAATCAGCAGTAGATGCTTTTATTTATTTAATAATTTATATTTCCAAATTTCATCTATTAATCTTAAAAATAGATAATCTTCTCACCAATAAATCCGGGGAACACAGTTACTTCCAAAATATTCATCCCTATTAAATTTAAATTCTGATCTTTTATTTATTTTTTTAAATATTTTATCATTTTACTACACCTACAAAAGCAGCCCAAACAATAATTCTCTGTTTACACTGACACTAAAAATGGTAAACCAATTAACATCTCATCTAAGATATCGATTTGAACGCATAAAAGTAAGAAAGGACTCAGGGTGGATGATATAGAAATTTAACATCTCGTAGTCATGCGTCTCATTTAAAATCCTTATAAATACATTGTAATTGAAAATTGAACTGCAGATATTTAAATAGTAATTTTGCACTCTTCCTTTTACTATAACCCGGAGTAAAAATGTTGAATGGGATAACATCAGCACTAAAGTTTTACACTAGGTGATCCATGTTATTCTCAATTACCCAACCAAGGACTATTCTACGTTGATGGGCACGAAAGCTTCCAATTCCACAATTTATAAAGTCCTTGTCGGGCATTTTGTCAAATATCACATTGGGAATGTTGAGAAGACGAAAACATGACCTAATGATATAAAGTCCCTGTCGAGCATTTTGTCAAATAACATTTTGACAATGTTGAGAATACAAAAAAAAGGACACACACAGAGATTAAAAGGTTACATATATTAAATTTTATAATGACAGATCCGTAGTAATATTTCACAGGTTCCATTCAGAAAATTTATTCTATGGAACCACTTGGGACTTAAAAAGATTACATGTTTGAACCCAAATTGTCCTTGTATGATAGAATCCCAACCATCAGAACCAGTCGCATAATCTTGCTAGACATTACCAATCAACAATTGACTGTAGCAAGATAACATTGATGACAGTCGTCTCATCTTTAAAAGAAAAACTTTACTTAGATTTAAGACATCTAGGCTGTTTGAAGTCGCGGCACCAGTTCAAAATGATTTTCCAGCAACAATAAAACTTGAGAAAGTGAAGACACCTTGAAATCTGGCTTTAGATCGTCAGCATAGGAATCAGGAGAGTCATACCTCCCGGATTCGTCCAGCAAGCATGTGAAAGCTCCTGCTCTCTTCCCGCAGGCCACCTGTAAATGGTGAAATATAATTCACTTAGCATCATTAACTTCACCAAAGAGCTCGAGTTAGTTATTTATTACGAAGATATTATGCAATTAAATCTACTTAATACACAACCAGTGGTTGCATAAAAATATTGAATGAAACAGCACTACAAGACGATGCAGATATAAATGGCAAGTGTTCGAAGCAAAAGTGTGATCATACTCTGATGACACTTTTGGTATCCCCTCATGGGGAACAAATGGAGAGGAGACCTATTCTTAATTTTTACTGTACAAGAAATGATGCCAGACAGGCATGCAAAGACTACTTTTCACTGCTTTTTCATTTTGTTTAGCTTGCTTGATGTTTGATCTTTCTTATATCAAATTGTAACAATGATAGTTCATATCCAATCCCTGGAATAAAATAGGACCAAAGGATAGAAAAGGTTTTCAATGAATAATCTACAGAAACTTGGAAGCAATATCCCCTATATGTACTGCTCAAGCCTGAGAAGATAGATCAGTTGATAAAGAGGCCTTAGCAACTCCCAACAAGTTCTTGAGACTAACCATTTTCAATTTACACGTCAAGGAAGTCAATGTGATCATTAAGGTATGTCATAGACCAGTAATTTTTATGAAAACCTGGTGACAGCTCAAAATAAGAGAACAAGACAATCACAGTAAAATAGCATATAGGCATATTGAAAAAAAACATAATGAGACGTTGAACATTCAGAGTAAAAAAAGACGACTAGAAGGAATTACATGATGAAGAGTTTGACGGTTGATGTATATTTTTTTTTTTCATTCTGAGATATATTGAACAGGAATTAATTCACTCACATCATCCCGGAGGCTGTCACCAATCATCATGACTTCACTTGGAGGAATATCCCAAATTGAACAGATATGCAACAAAGGAGCTGGGTCTGGCTTGTAAGGACGAAATTCCCTACTCAGTGCGGGGACAAACTCCATCTGTCACCATAGTAAACATAAGCAAACATAGTAAAACTTTGTATATGAACAAAAACATAAATGTCTATATATCAATCAAATCAACAGATGAGTAAACGTTAACATACTACATTTTAATCATAACAAGTTGGCAACATCCTAATTCCTACAAATAATCAACCAAAGACTTGGACAGCTAAAAAATTTGGTAAAAGTAGTCCATAAATCAAGAATGATTTCAACTCTCACCCAGGTACCACATTTGTGTTCAATCCATTCATCTAATTCAAGTTGGTAATTAATAATCTAGAAAGACAGTTGATTATGGTAAGTTTTGTATTGAGAAGGTTTATGACAGGGGGAATTCACACACACACACACACACACACACACACACACACACTTTTTCTGTGTCTGAGGGAACACGTCTACAGCAGTGCTGTTGAGGTTGTCTAGCATGGAGGAGAAAGAGAAAAGAATCGAGAAAGAATTAGAAAAGGAGAAGAAAGCAGGGATGAGGGAAGGCTGCAACTGTACAAAAATAAGTGGCCAAGGGGAAATATTGTAGAAATCCTAACTCTAAGAGGAGCTATGATACCATCTAGAAGTGGGTAGAATTAAATTATATGAATGTTTGAAAGACACTTCTTTTCATGGAATTTTATAGGACTCTATGACAAGCCATAAACCTTTTACACCTACCCATTACACATACCCTAAAAACACGCACATAAACTTTGACAGATTTATTTTCAAGTAAAAAATGAAGGTACAGGAAATCATGAATACAAACAAAATAATAACTTACTCCAAACCGCTGATGAAATATATCAACAGAAGCCTTGACATTCCGAGTTATCAAACCTCTCCTGAAAAAGATTTTACGTAATAAGCAAGCTAAACAATAATGCAGATAAGCATAAAAAGAAACGATAGCACAGTTAATGAATGTTAGTCAGGACAATGTAGTGTTACTTAAATAACATGTCCCTTCACTTTCTATCATGCATTGGAACATTCAATTTAGTATCACCTGTAGTGTAGCACTGGTTAAGTGTCAAACACACAGATAATAAAAAGTAATACTGAATATGCCTTAGAGAAATATCTTAAAAAATATGCCTTAAATACAAAGTAATACTAAATATGCCTTAAAAAAATATATGCTGACATTCATTATTCAAGCATAAAAGCACTATAAAACTTCAAGCAATAATCAGCTTGAAGAGAGAAAGGAGTTCTACAAGATAAGGCACATGAATAAATCAGAGTATAAGCTTCAAGAAAGAAAAAAAAATTACCTTATGTCCCTGGAATCCAGGTACTTGCAGAGTTCCAAAGCACCTGAAATATGTTTATTTTATCAAAAATAAAATATTGAAATGGATATTGAGTTTCTGTGTGTAGAATTATAGCTTGAATCTAGGATGTAATATTTACCTAAATTTATCTGTTAAACTATTTCACATATTCTATATCATTCTATAAAAAGACATGATTTTTACAATTATTTTAAAGTTACAAGATAAAGAAGGATCACATATAATAAGCTGTTCAATTAGAGAAAAATTATAACACACTATCATATACCAATGATGTGGTGTCCTCATCATTTACCTAGTAATTTATCTTTAAAATTTATTAGTAAACAAGTTAGAAGAAATAAATTCCTCTCAAAATAAAGACCACTACACTAATAAATGCCTCAAGATCTGAACTATCAAGTTATCCTACCATATGCACCCTCAATAAGAGTGTATTGGATTGGCTTCCTTTTCTCTACTTTAGAAAGACCTTGAAATTCTTGCATCTTACTTTAACATTTTTGGTTTGGTCCCTGCGTGATTTCACCCATTCTTTGCTTGCTTGATAGACTGAAGTTTATGAATCATATGTAAAATAACATTGTACAATCAAACTAGACAAATTAACTCAACAGTGTGCTCTCCAGTCTCTAAAAGCTTGTTGAGTAAACTCCACAGAGACACTAGAAATGGAACAGGTCAACCCACTCTACTACCAAATGATATAAGTATAGAGGCCCCAAGCATACTTTCATCATAATCCACTATTCAAGCATTCTTGGAGCAACTCTCACTCGAGCACTGCACAATCTAAGTATCAGAACACTAGCATACTCTTGATCTCTCAGCTTCTCTCAAACTCTAAATGCAAAAATTAGAGTACATATTCTAATATTAAACCAACGAACCCTCTTAGGTTGGAAAATATCTAACCCAAAAACTTGTATAATCAATGGTGCTACAGCTTAAAAATAAGATAAATTGATGGCTAAACGCTCTTCACAAATTACTAATCACACCAAGATCGCAACCGGGGACGCCCATCTTCGACAAATTAAAGAATAATAGCGGATCCGAGCAGTTGGATTAAGAGCATTCGACGAACCAGGCATAATCTGAAGACGGTCGAGGCCCTGTCGCTCGAAGTGAGCTATCGTTTCGTACGCTCGCAGCTTCTCCGCCGTCGGCCACGATTCAATGTGGTGGAGGATGTCGACGCCACCGCCGGTGGCGCTGGAGGAGCGCCAGGCGGCGTACCCCTCCTCCCCCAAGACGGCACGATACATGGCCCCGAAGTCGATCACGGGCACCGTAAGGGTCCCGTCCATGTCGAACACCAGGCCTCGTAGTCGCCCCTTCTTGACGCTAGCGGCCGCGCCGTCATCGGCAGCCGACGACGACATGGGGGAGAGACTCAGCCGACGAGGAGGGGAGAATGCGAGCGAGAGTGCGGTCCGGAAGGAGAACCAGCGGCCGTTGCAGAAGAGAGGAGGCGGAGGGAGGAAGAGCGGCATCAGGTGGAGGGGCAGAAAAAGGCAAAGGCCTCAACCCACATAAAAGATGCTGTGTGCGATTAGCAAGTAGATTAGCCGGTGACTAATGATTGAGATGAAGGTGACGTGGATTCCAAGCGAAACTTATAGAATAAATTCGGTTTAAAATTATTTAATACCTTCTGAATTCGGCAGGTCCACTCGATAAAAAAAAGATTTAGAAATAAAAAGGAAATGAATATAATCGTCATATTTTTGATATGTTTTGCCAAGGAAGTTTATGTACTGCATCAGGTGCTAAATTAAATTATTAGCGTTCTTTGCAAATAAGCTATTATTAAAAAAAGGGAAAAATTGAGAAAAAAATAAAATTACATCAGGATAATCCCATTCTCACAGTATGTATAACGATGATCTCCATCTAAAATTGACAACCTTCCAATTAAATAACGTCTATATTTTTGTCTTCCATTATTGCAATGGTAGTAATAATGTTGAAACAAAATAATATGGCAGCGACAAGAAACACTCGACTCTCTGGCTTTCAACATTAACACTAGCCTCAGCTACTATCACAAAGAAAGCTGCCATGCAATATGACACAAATCCTGACTTGACAACCTAATGAAATTGCATACTCGGACGAAATTAGTAAGGCATTCCGCCCATGCCGGCGCCGACAGCAGCATCATCCTTCTCATCCTTTGGTAGTTCGACGACTACAGCTTCCGTGGTAGTCAACAATGAAGAAACGCTGAAATAAAACAGACGCATGTAAAAATGAGTTTGGATGTAATGAGCCATGTGGGTTTATGGCTGGGAAGGCAGAGTGGATATCATTTTAATTTTACTTACCTTGCAGCATCTACTAAAGCAGTTCTTATAACCTTCAAAGGATCAATTATGCCAGCTTTCACCATGTCGACATAATCACCTGGATGTAAAGGAAGCATCAGCCAAGTTTTTAACTAGCATCTCAAGACTATAAGAAACATGAGTGGAATTAATCTGACCTTTGGCTGCATCATAACCAAGGTCAACGTTATCTTGTTCTAAAAGCTTGCCGACGACCACCGCTCCCTCTGCTCCAGCATTGGAAGCAATTGTATGTACTGGAGACTGAAAGTTCAGAACAGAAAGTTAGAAATATAGCATAATAAGTTGCAAAGTTTAGTTCTACAAGATTGTCAAGGACCTTTAAGGCGTTCTGAATTATTTGGACACCAATCTTCTGGTCGAAGTTGGCTGTCTGCAACTTATCCAGGTCCTTAGATGCATAAAGAAGCGCGACGCCACCACCTAAAAACAACAAACGAGTATACTTCTAAGTATTGTGTAGAAAATAAATTTTAAAAAAGTCTAGAAATGAACAAAAGACAAGGATTATGGAAAACCGGTTACCTGGTACAATGCCCTCTTCAACTGCAGCTTTTGTTGCGTTAAGAGCATCTGTCACCCTGTCCTTTTTCTCACTAACTTCCACTTCACTAGCCCCTCCAATCTGCAATGACGATATGTGAATGAGATATATAGGTTCATGAAATAGCTTAACATAGAAATTGCAACTACAATGATTATGATGATCAGAAAGCAATGAAAAAAAAAAATAGATGCAGAATATGCCAATAACAACAATACCCCACATCAATATAACTGTTAATGTTATGAAAAAACATTGTAGTAGTGTAAACTAATTAATGCTTAATCAGACTCTATTTGCTTTTCTGCTTGTTCTAAAAGAAAGTTTTAGCATGCAAGTCATGGAAGTGATTCTCTAACTTGAATGATTACCTTAAGGACAGCAACTCCACCAGAAAGTTTAGCCAACCTCTCTTGTAACTTTTCTTTGTCATAATCTGAAGTGCTCAATTCAATGGCAGATCGTATCTGGCATTAAAGGAATGTTAAAATCATTAGCTAAATACAAACATGAGTCCATTAATTTATTTCACCTTGTTATTGATCAGCTAGAAGGAACTGACCTGCTGGGATCTCTCTTCGATAGCCTGTTTGTCACCCAAACCATGTAGAATCACAGTGTCATCTTTTGAGATTGTCACCTATATTTAAATCATCTATGAATCAGATATCTTGAATTGGACCCTTTACTAATGACACTATCACTGATCAGTTCCCAGCTCAGGAAATAGGGTACTGACTCTAAGACATAGACAAATAAATAACGAAAAAAAATACAGCAACACCTTTTTGCAAGCTCCAAGCATTTCAAGATCCACTTTCTCAAGATTCATGCCAAGTTCTTCCGTTATGACCTAAACCATCAAGTAAATAACTATGTCACTATTTATTAATGATCACAAAACAACGTCTATCATAAAGTTATACTGACAGATCCCCCTGTGAGTGTGGCAAGATCATGCAAACTGGCTTTCCTGTTCTCCCCAAAACCAGGGGCCTTAACCGCACAAACCTATACAATAAAAACTGGGTCAGTGCTGGAATATGATCAATCTAGGAGCATAACTGAATTCAATTACCAATACACAGAAAAAGTGCATTCTTGACCTTGATTCCAGCACGAATCTTATTAAGAATCAAAGTTGCAAGAGCATCACTTTCTACATCTTCAGCGACAATTAGCAAAGGTTTTTGTTTCTGAGCACACAGAAGAAAAGCATCAGTATTTGTCATATGAACTGTACCACATTATGAAGCAAGATACTTCACCTTCAATGCCAATTCTAACACCTTAACTACTGCATTGATGTTTGAGATCTTCTTCTCATGTATCAAAATAAGAGGATCTTCAAGTTCCTGCAAAATAGGAAATGAGATTCTGAAGCAATAAAGAAACATTACCTGAATGAAAAACACTTGATCAGATATGCTTCTTACACATTTTTGGTTCTTCTGGTCAGTAATGAAATATGGTGATATGTATCCTCTGTCAAGTTTCATTCCTTCAACAACTTCCAGTTCATCACAGAGAGTTTTCCCATCCTTAACAAGGCATATCAGATTTCAGATAACTTTCATTACATATGATAACTATACTTAGGTTAAACTAGAAGATCAAAACAAACATAAATTTATAAGCCAAGAAAGAAAGCTCAACAAAATTTTTAACAAAGACTAACAAGCAGACAGAGTCCACAGAATGCACAATCACAAATATTTTATTTTCCTGGAGCATAAAACAAAGGAATGGCAGATAACATTCGAAGTAGTTATCTAATACAATAGTATTTTCCACCGTCATTCATATGGAGAATGACAAATGGAGGGTGAACTGACAATATTACTTGCATATATAGTGGAAGAGAAAAAGAACTGAATGTTATTAAATGAAACAAAAAATGCAAGCAGACAACAAATAGAAATAACAGAAAATTTCACCACATAGAATATGTCACTTACTGAGACTGTGATAACGCCCTCTCTGCCAACTTTCTCCATAGCTTTTGCAATTAGTTCCCCAATTTCCCTTTCTCCATTGGCTGATATTGTGCCAACCTTTGAAGGAAAATCAATTAAGTTGTCAATAATGCAAAAAAAAAAAAGGGGCAATCCAATGCACGAAGCTCTCACCAATGATGCAATCAGAATTAAAATGGAACGAAATCAAAAGTGCAACCTTCCAAAGTTATGAGGATGCTTTCCATGGATTTTTTGCAATATTATGATTTATGATATTCTAGATACCAGAGAGCTGAGTACCTGGGCTATCTCCTCTGATGTGCTAATCAACTTTGCTCTGGCTTTCAAGTTAGTCACAACAGCATCAACTGCCATGGTGATACCACGTCTCAAGTCCATTGCATTCATTCCAGCTGCTACTGACTTGCATCCTTCAGCAAATATTGCTCTTGTAAGAATCGTAGCACAAGTTGTTCCTGTATACATTGAGAGAAAAAAAAAGACATCAGCCAAAGAGAATGCAGCCAAATCATTTAACAAATAACTCAACATTACCAAATAACATACAAAAATTTCACTTACCATCACCAGCAACGTCGTTGGTTGCGTTGGCGACTTGCTTCACAAGGCTGGCACCCACATTTTTTATTTTATCCTTGAATTCAATGCTCTTTGCTACCGTTACGCCATCTTTTGTCACTTTGGGTGCGCCAAAGCTTTGCTCAATAACAACATTTCGTCCCTTCAAACCAATAGCAGGAGGGAAACGAATCAAATATTAAATCACTGTATCACGAAATGCACATCTTCTTGATCACATGAATGATCTTTGACAGAACAAGCAATACCTTTGGGCCCATAGTCACCTTCACCGCATCAGCAAGATCTTCCACACCCTTGAGCATCAAAGCACGCGCATCCACGCCGAATCTGATATCTTTCGCGGCATAGTTTCTGCTCCAACCAAGTCTACTTCCAATCTAACCCAACAAACAATAAATCGTATTCTCATACAATCGTCAACAATCCGACAGCTATTTCAATAATCACCCCCAACATAACCTCATGATCGCAATTCAAAAACAAAAAGAAAACTCAATATGCGAAAGCATTAATGATCATAAAATTCATCACAATCACGAAAATCCTGACACTCATACCTGGCGGCTGCTGTTACCTCCGGTAACCCTAAAAGCAGAAAAGCCAAGTTAGATATCACCATAGAACACGGACAAACTGGTACATTTCTTTCTGGTAAATAAAACTTACCTAGCCTTGGATGCGAGGGAGGCGACGACGCGATACATGGTCAGATCGAGGAGCGAACAAAATAGGCCTATCGGCAGTATCCGATAATTCGTAGAGTAGAACAAGTGGGATAGCAGCTTTCAGCGGATTAAATAGAGGGGAAGGGAAGACGACGGCGGTGGGCGGAGAGGAGACGAACCTTCGAGACTCGAGGAACCCAGTAGGTGCGGTGTGCGTCTTCGCTAGGGTTTAGGGTTTCGGACTTTGATTGTTTTTTTTTCAAACAAACATTAGTAAGATGTCCTTGATGCCTTGCTACGTGAACGGAATCTGGACCGTTCGTTAAGATGGCAGACGCCTTCTGGCGATGTGACTACTCCTAGGGCGAACGGTACGCCGCTCCGCCTCCTATTCCGTCCATTGAATAAATTCCAAAAATACGATGAATCTCGGCGTAACATCCCAACATCACTAATAGTTCGATTAGTTCGATCGTACTAGATAAGCCTGTATGAGAATCAAACCTGGTTACTTAGAAATGAACTCTACCTCCTACCATTATATCAGCAATGCTTGAAAGACGCACCCATATTTGATCGGTAATTTATCAAATGGCGTATGTGCCTATTGGTATTTATCAAAAGGTGTACCATAATTTTATTTAGAGACCTGCTTTATCAAAAGGGTTATTTAAACCCTCACCTCCCGGCCCCACCCACTTTTTGACCTTTATACCCCTTATTCAGTCCACGTTATTTTTTTTACAAATATTTATTTCTTTTTAATCAGTTTTTTTATCAAATTTTTTTTAACAGTTTTATTTTTTTAATAAGTTTTTTATCATTTTTTTTATCAATTTTAATTTTAAAAAATAATTTTTATTATATATTTATAACATTTTATTTATTTTTTAATCGTAGATTTTCACATTTCACACCGTCTATTTCAGCTCCATCATATTTTTACCTTTATACCGTTTTTTATTTCATTTTTTTTTGTTTATTTTTGTTTTTTATTAAATATTTTCTCGGCAAGAATATTATACTGTTTTTATATTTGTAATATGAAATCGGATCCTATGTCTCCAATTTTCTCTGTCCCCGTGTTCTACTCGTCGCCCCGACTAGAACTATACCTTAGGGGAAAGTGAACCCAGGGAGATTGCCATTGACACGATCGACATCGGAATTCGACCGAATTTGAGCAAGGACTCAAATCGACGGTGAAGGAAAGTCTACTCAGATTCGGCCAAATTTTGGCACTGATCGCGTCGATACGACCTCACTACGTTCACCTTTCCCCTAGGATATAATTTTAATCGAGGCGTCGACCGAGGACCGTCGGCGGTGCCGCCGACGGTGGGCTGAGGCGATGAGTGGGAATAGGGGTAGGTGATATTGGAATAGAGGATTTAATCTCTTGTAATCTTTTATTTTTTTAATAGTAAATTTTAGGGGTTATTATTTATAAAAAATTTAAAAGTAAAATATGAATAAAAAGAAAAAAAATTGATGAAAAAATAATAAACAAAATTTATTAAAAAAAGTAAAGAAATAAATAAAATTGAAAAAAAATTAAAGAAGTAAATCAAATTAGAAAAAAAAAAACTTGTTATTTAAAGGTAAAGGGGTGAAAACGTCATTTAATAAGGGAGAGAGAGGGGGTGGGCTGTCAGAGGGGGTGAGAAAAGCAATTTACTCTGCGAACAGCCTTATAGTCGTAAGTCAACGGCGGCCGCCTTCCTCATCGACGCTATTCAGTCCGTGGATGACCCAAACGATTGGTGAGGATTATTTGACATGCAGTTGTATAACAAGACAGCATTATTTGTGTTATCTGCCCTTAACTATGAATTTTAGTGCATGCTAGCTCTATGTTATATCATAAATTTCAATATCTAGCTTAAGTTTGTTTTCTGAACATGAAAAGTTGACTAAACTGACATTTAATTTTAATTCCACATCTCCCGTCTTGTGTATTTTCTGCTAAGGGGACAGACATGCACTCAATTTCTTTTATCCTTAATCTTACTTGTAACTCTCAATAAATTTTCTTGCATATTGAAAAGGTTATTCATGATAAAAGTTTTCTTATACTGTAACTGTAGTATCTCCTAGCCTAGTTTTATTCATTATTTCAATGCTTAATTCACAATTTCTAATGCAAGTTCAGGATAAAAGTCGAGACACACATGGCTAACACATGCCTTATTTTTTGGTATGTGTGTGTTCATGCTCAGGGTTATAGATATGAGTTATGACACCTTGCTTGAGCCGGTGGAATAAGATATTGTATGGTAATCATTTATTAATACTACTCTAGTGAGCTTAACTAAATTCACTATTTTTTATCAATATTGCATAAATACTGAAAAAGATAAATACTTTGTTGTGATTTTTTTCTAATACATTTTAAAGTTACTTTCTTGTTTACATGAAATTCTTAATGTGATGTTAGTTGAGCTGTGGGATGACTGATTTTCTTGTAGAATATTTTTCATGTTAGAAAATGAATGAGATAGTTGCACATTATTGTCTTTCCTCTCACTGAGAATGACTGGGATGAAAACAGGGAAATCCTCGCCTATACCTGTGTTGACATGATACAGATGCATGCATTAAAAGTGAGTCTAAGTTGGTGGGTTCCTTTATTTCCTCAAACAAATCTAGTAGAGGAAGACAATGGAGCATGAGGGTAGGAGGATGGAAATAAAGAAGACATGTAAAAGTGAGAAAGGAGGAAGAAGTAGAGTGGCGAGTTAGATCTGGTCCTGTGCTGCCATGTCTTGAAGCAAGGGAAGGTATATAGATCTCCTGATCATGGATGAAGAGGAGTGAATCAGTTGCTTGACATGGTAGATTGTCTACGGTGGGACTTTCATTAGGAAGAAACTCTTGACCTTGATTCCCTCTTTTTGATGTGTGTCAAAAAGGGGGAGAATTATTG